>CAUYRH010096507.1:0-48867 GCA_963574655.1 Perodicticus potto
TCGAGCTTAGTGACTGGTGCAAGGTATGGGGCCAGTTTTGGGCTTCTCCAGGTCGCCAGCCAGTTCACTCAGCACCATTTGATAAATAGAGACTCTTTTCCCCCACTGAATGTTTTAATTGGCTTGTCAAAGATCAAATAATGGTAAGTAGCTGGGTTCATCTCTTGCTTCTCTATTCTGTTCTATACATCTACCTCTCTGTTTTTGTGCCAATACCATGCTGTTTTGATCACTATAGATTTATATTATAGTCTGAGGTCTGATAGTGTGATTCCTCTTGCTTTGTTTTTATTTCTGAGTAATGTCTTGGCTATTTGAGGTTTTTTCTGATTCCATGTAAAATGAAGTATTTTTTTTGAGATCTTTAAAGTATGACAGCAGAGCTTTAATAGGGATTGCATTAAAATTGTATGTTGCTTTGGGTAGTATGGACATTTTAACAATGTTGATTCTTCCCAGCTTGAGCATGGTATGTTTTTCCACTTGTTAACATCTTCAGCTATTTCTTTTCTTAGAGTTTCATAGTTCTCTTTATAGAGATCTTTCACATCCTTTGTTAGGTAAACTCACAAATATTTCATCTTCTTTGGCACTACTGTGAACAGAATAGAGTCCTTAACTGTTTTTTCAGCATGACTATTGTTGGTATATATAAAGGCTACAGATTTATGAGTGTTGACTTTGTAACCTGAGACACTGCTGTATTCCTTGATCACTTCTAACAGTTTTGTAGAAGAATCCCTGGTGTTTTTTGAGATATACAATCCTATCATCTGCAAAGAGTGAGAGTTTGATCTCTTCTGACACTATGTGAATACACTTGATCACTTTTTCTTGCTTAATTGGGATGGTTAAGACTTACATTACAATGTTTAAAAAGCAGTGGATACAATGGGCATCCTTGCCTGGTTCCTGATCCTAGCAGAAATGATTTCTATTTAACTCCATTTAATATGATACTGGCTATGGGTTTGCTGTAGATGGCCTCTATTAGCTTAAGAAATGTCCCTTCTATACTCATTTTCTTAAGTGTTCTGATCATGAAGGAATGCTGGATATTATCAGAAGCTTTTTCAGCATCAATTGACAGAATCATATGGTCTTTGTTTTTTAATTGTTTATGTGATGAATTATGTTTATATATTTACATATATTGAACGAGCCTTGAGACCCTGAGATACAACCCACTTGGTCATGGTGTATAATTTGTTTGATGTGTTGCTGGATTCTGTTTGCTAGGATCTTGTTGATATTTTTGCACCAATATTCAATATTCAGTAATGACTTAGTTCTATACTTTCCTTTTCTTGTCAGGTCTTTTCCTGGTTTGGGGATTAAGGTTATGTTTGATTCATAGAGTGTGTTGGGTAATATTCCTTATTTTTCTATATTTTGAAAAAGGTTGAGTAATATAGGTACTAGTTCCTCTTTAAAGGTTTGGTAGAAGGTGGCACCTGTGGCTCAAAGGAGTATGGCACCAGCCCCATATGCTGGAGGTGGTGGTTCAAACCCAGCCCTGGCCAAAAACTGCAAAAAAAAAAAAAAAAAAAAAAAAAATCCATAAAGGTTTGGTAGAATTCTGATGTGAAGCCATCTGCTCCTGGGCTTTTCCTTTTAGGGAGGTTTTGTATAGTTGATGCTAATTCAGAACTTGAGATAGATCTGTTCAATATTTCCACTTCATTCTGGATAAGTCTAGGAAAGTGGTGTGCTTCCAAGTATTGGTCTATTTCCTTCACATTTTTGTATTTCTGAGAATAGAGTTTCTTGTAATATTCATTAAGTATTTTTTTAATTTCCAAGAAGTCTATTGTTATCTCATCTTTACCATTTCTGATTGATGAAATTAGAGATTTTATTCTTTTTTTCCTGGTTAGGTTAGCCAACGGTTTATCTATTTTATTGACCTTTTCAATAAAACAACTTTTTGATTTATTGGTCTGTTGTATAATCCTTTTGTTTTCCATTTCATTTAATTCTGCTCTAATTTTGGTTATTCTTTTCTTCTGCTAGGTTTGGGATTGGAATGCTCTTCCTTTTCCAGTTGCTTGAGATGTTCCAAGAATCCAATTGTTAAGAATCAATTTTAGTGAATGAAGAAAGTACGGGTTCAGTGTCAGTCTTTTACTTGTGGCATGTGGATATCCAGTTCTCCCAGCACCATTTATTGAATAGGGATTCTTTCCTCCAGTGACTGTTCTTGTTTGGTGTATCAAAAATCAGGTGACTGTAAGATTTTAGTTTCAATATGGTTTTCTGTATGATTCCAGATGTCTATGTCTCTATTTTGTGCTGTTTTGATCACTAAAGTCTGGTAGACTGATGCCTCCGGCCTTGTTTTATTACTAAGAATTTCCTTATCTATATGGTTCTTTTTCTGGTTCCATACAAAATGAAGAATTATTTTTTCCAAATCTTGAAAATGTGATGTTGGTATTTTAATGGGGATTGCACTGAATCTGGGAATTATACTGGGAAGTATAGACATTTTGACAATGTTCTTCCCAGCCATGAACATGGTATGTTCTTCCATTTGTTAATACCATCTGCTATTTCTTTTCTTAGGGGTTCATAGTTTTCTTTATAGAGGTCCTTCTCTTTTGTTAGGTATATTCCCAAGTATTTCATTTTCTTTGAAGCTACTAAGAAGGACATTGTGTCCTTGATTAGCTTCTCAACTTGGCTGTTATTTACATATACAAAGGCTACTGACTTGTGGACATTGATTTTATATCCTGAGACATTACTGTATTTTTTGATCACTTCCAGGAGTCTTGTGGTTGACTCTTTGAGGTTCTCTAAGTGTAAGATCATATCATCAGCAAAGTGAGAAAGTTTCATTTCCTCTATCCTGATTTGGATGCCCTTTATTACAACTTCTCTTGCCTGAGTATATTGGCTAGAACTTCCTGCACTATGTTGAATAGTAGTGGTGATACAGAACAACCGTGTCGTGTTCCAGTTCTGAGTGGAAAAGTTTTCAATTGTACTCCATTCAGTTTAATATTAGCTGTGTGTCTGTCATAGATGGCTTTGATCAGTTTAAGAAATGTTCTGCCAATGACCATATTCTTCAGTGTTCTAATTAGATGCTGAATTTTATTAACAGACCCATTTCAAGCACTGAGGTAAAAGAAACAATAAAAACTCTCTCAACAAAAAAATGCCCTGGTCCAGATGGCTTCATACCAGAATCCTATCAAATCTTAAAAGAAGAGCTTATATCCATACTGCAGAAATGATTCCAAAATTTGAGAAGGAAGGAATCCTCTCATATTCTATGAAGCAAACATCATCCTGATACCAAAACCAGAAAAAGATCTAACTAAAAAGGAGAACTAGAGATCATTTTCACTAATGAATATAGATGCAAAAGTTCTCAATAAAATCCTAGCCAACAATTAACAGCTTATCATTAAAAAAGTGATACATCATGATCAAGTAGGCTTCATCTCAGGGATACAAGGCTGGTTTAACCATAAATGTAATCCACCATATCAACAGAAGCAAAAACAAAGACCGTATGATTCTCTCAATAGATGCAGAAAAGGCATTCGATAAAAACCTAAGTTTATATCTTATTGACATATTTCCCAGAGCTTTATGCTTTCCTCTTAAGCTGCTCACAATTGAAATATCATACAATCCCCTTTTCTCTTTCACGTCCTCTTTTTCTAAATCTATACTTAATGTAATATTAAGCTCAAAATCTTCATTTTCTCTAAATCATTACCAAATTTCCAATATACCAATACCAAGAATTTTTCTTTTCTTAAAATTAATAGAATGTATAAATGGCATAATTTACATTTTCCATTTGTTGTACCTTTTTAAATTTATCTCTCCTTGTAATCACTCATCCTTTCCTGTTTTAAATGCTTTTAGTTTAGAATGTTTGGTGGTACACATGTTTTTTTTTTATATACTTTGTTTTTGTATAGACTGAGTCAAAGTTATACATGTAAGTTTGCCCTTGACCTAGACAGTGGGCACTGTACCTAATATGTATGAATTTATCCATCCCTCTCTCTGGCTTTATTTTCATTGCAATTTTCTTCCATATGTGCACTTAAGTGTTGATTAAATAGCTCCGATTTGGTATTGAGTAGATGTATTTGTTTCTGCATTCTGTAATCACTCATCCTTTAGAACACACTCATACCTTGTGCCACCAGCTAGATTAAATTCTGTGAAAAAATCTCATACACTTCCTTGTTCCAATCTTTGCACTCTCACCTTTGCCATAGTAAGCAGGCAATCAGTATTTGATGGCTGACTGATGTTGGAGCGTGACAGAGAATAGTTTGTTTACTTTATTTGCAAGGTACAGCACATCAAATAATATGTGCTTTTATCGTTGAAAAGAGAAAGGAGAATTATGTCGATTAAAAATTCATGGGGAGTTCTGCGTGCTACCAAGGAGTTAGAAAGCCAGAAAGGCCATTTGACCAGTCGACTTTTCCAGTGTTGTACTTCTAGGCCAATGAGCACAGTATTTTAATATGAATTGTCTTAAAATAGCTACTAGTGTTCATTCTCAAAATGTGTCAATATTTCATGTATTTTATGTCACTTTGGCTTCTGCATAGATTTCTAAAAAGGCTTTGCAAGTTCAGCATATGATAAAAAAGAAGATAATAAGATCTGGTCTGATCTTACTGAAAGCAATTATGGATGTATAGAAATAAACAGGTGCAACTAGACAATGGAGCTGAAGGGAGGGAAAAAGAAACTTGACTACTTTCCCGTGCTTTTGGTCCTCCTCTACTTACAGTGATCATCTCAGGCACCTTCAGAGCAACCATATTATGTAAAGGGAAATAGAATATCTAGGAGGGAGGAAATACTGAGATTCTACCTAAAACTAGATTTCTGAATGCAAGGATCCTCTAGGGTAGCTTTCAGGGTGATATTTGCATGACAACAATCTTTTCTTTAGCAAGAATGTTTTTCATCCAAATCTACCCCTTCTCTGGAATTTAAGTTCCAGCCTTGATAAATGCCACCCCTACCTCCCCGTTCACTCAACCCCAGACCCAAATGTTACATTAACCCTTTTCTCTCCTTAGCCTGCTATACCCAACCATCACCACTTTCCGTTGAGTTTATCTCCCAAATATTTCTTGAATATCTCCTCTTCTCTCCAGGCTACTGCTAGTACCATAGTCTAGTTAGTGTGGAGGTTAACAGTGCCATTTTTCAAGTCAGACTCTTCAGTTTTGGTAAATAATATTGGGTAAATTTCTTAAGCTTGTCATAAACTATAAAATAATAATAATATATACCTCATTAAGTTGTTGTGACTACTACTGTGGTAACATATGTATGCACCCAAAGAGGCCTGACGCACAGGGAAGTATGAAGCAAATATTAGCCATTATTATTACTGTACCCAACAGGTACAAGGTATATGTGTATATGTACATATATATATATACACATACATATATATACACACACACTATCTATTATGTCTTTTTCAAGCTTAAAACTATTCAATGACTTCGTATTATTTTTTGGAATATCCAAAATTCTTTTTTTTTTTTTTTTACTGAATTGGAAACTTTATTTAAATATTATTTGCTGTTCAATTGTGCACACCCTTAGCTCACAGCAAACAATGATGACACCAATTATATAATCTGACATGGAAACAAAAAAGGAATATGCAAAATTCTTTTTTTGTTTTTGCGGTTTTCAGCCAGGGCTGGGTTTGAACCCACCATCTTTGGCATATGGGGCCAGCGCCTTACTCCTTTGAGCCACAGGCACTGCCCCAAAATTCTTGATATATTAATATCTCCAAGTAAGCCTGCCTGATTTACCCCTGCACAGCTCTCCAGCCACATCTTTGCTATTCATTCCCTTCCTTGTTATCTGAACTCTAGAACCACTAGTTTAATTTAAATTTCTTAGATAACCCAGGGACTCATTTTTGTCTAAGCCTTTGCATTTTCAGCTTTTTTCCACCATCATTGGGTTGGAGTCCCACTCATCTTCTCTTCATTCTTCACAGTCTCTCAGAACCCAACTTAAAGACTATTTGTTATGTGACTCTATTATGCTATTTCTCAAAGTTATATCAAGTCTCCCTTTTTATGCAATTTCATAATTCCTGGAATCATGTCTAATTTATTACTTATATGAAAATATGTCTTTGTTTCTTTCTAACATATAAATTTTATTACATTAAGTTGTAGTGAAATAGGCAATGTCTGTTTGTTAACCATTGTACCACTAATATCTAAAACAATACCTGACAACAAATACTTAGTAAGTAGTTATTAAATAAGACAATAATGGGTAAGTGGATTAGAAAAATAATGTAGAGCTACTCTGATTCTATTTCTTTGTTTTACTTTTAGGGACATCATCCTGAATCTACTTAGCAGGAGAGAGCCAGGAACACCTTAGAGATAATTCACTCTGGAGCCTGTTTAATAAATAAACCCAGAGAGAACTTATAGAAATAAGCAGAGGCTTCCCCAACCTTCCTCCTGTCCCAAATTCTGTTATCTCCCAATCAGCTGTCACAGTGCAAGGATCTCAGACTTTAACTTAGGCATTAATGGTGATTAGTTGACAAACTCATAAAATTGTGCATTGCTAAAAGGATAATCCAAAGGTTCAGAATGCAAATTTTAGAAGTGGTGAGATCAGTCAAATACCAATATAAAAAATGTCTTGGGACTATAAGCAAGTATTTCTTTTATCTCATCTTAACATCATTCCTATAAATTCTGATGAGTATTTTTAAAGCTTTCTCAAAATAACTCTAAATAGAAAAAGAAAAGATAAAGGATAGCAACTGGGTCTTGACTAGTACCTTAAAACATGACCCGTTTTTGATTTTTAGTTTTGTTTTGTTTTGTATTACTGTTTTGTGTTGTTTTGTTTCCACTGTGGAGAAAAAATGGCATTTCCAATTAGAAGAAAACCTAATATAGTGAATACAAATTTTGAAATAAAAAAAAATTAGAAGCCAATTATAAGATTCTAAAAAGTATTTACTTCTTTGTTTCCTAAAATAGTGAGCCCACCTACATGTATTAGATTATAGTTTCATTTTTTAAATATAGTTAAATTAGATTTTTAATAAGCCATATTATTAGGCTAGGTAAAAGTTACCTATTTCATAATTGAGATTGTGTATGTATTTTCAAAATGACCAAATATATATCGTTTTGTTGAAAGAACTTCATTTGTTGAGTATTTCTATCTTATTTAATTTTGCTCTAGTCTCCACCATCATTGCTACTGACAAAAATTATATATCACTTCATGCATTGCTAGTTATTCTGTATTTTCTATGCTTGGGCAGTCTTTTGAAAATGAATGTTGTCTATTAACCTAAAGCAGTTGAAACATATTTATTGAAAACAATATTAATGGGCTCGGCGCCTGTGGCTCAACGGGCTAAGGCACCAGTCACGTACACCTGAGCTGGCAGGTTCGAATCCAGCCCGGGCCCGCCAAACAACAATGACAGCTGCAACCAAAAAAAAAAAAATGGCCGGGCATTGTGGCAGGGGACTGTAGTCCCAGCTGCTTGGGAGGTGGAGGCAAGAGACTTGCTTGAGCACAGGAATTGGAGGTTGCTGTGAGCTGTGATGTCACAGCACTCTATCCAGGGTGACAGCTTGAAGCTCTGTCTCAAAAAAAAAAAGAAAACAATATTAATGATATAAATAGCAAACTTATAGTACCACTTGGATGAGAATTTTGAGGGAAGGTAAAAGTTTACTTTTGATGTAGAGATTATAGAGCTATATATGTGTGTGTGTGTTTGAATGTGTGTCTTTCACACACACATAAATATTTCAGTTATTTCTTACACTTAAAGTTCAACTGTTCTTTTTGTTCTTGCTGTGGCAACGATCACTCTCTAGTTCCTTTTTTCATGTCACAGATGTTTATATTTCTTTTTTCCTAACCTAACCTTTCCCTGGTTACAGGGATTGTACTAATTACCGTGATTCCATGGTTCAACACAGCTGGCTTTGTTCCCACTTCTGCAAAGGCACAGAGCTGCATCGATATTCACTAGGGACTTCTTGAAAATAACCTAAGCGGGCTTGGCGCCTGTGGCTCAACAGGCTAAGGCACCAGCCACATACACCTGAGCTGGTGGGTTCGAATCTAGCCTGGGCCCGCCAAACAACAATGGTGGCTACAACCAAAAAATGGCCGGGCGTTGTGGCGGGCACCTGTAGTCCCAGCTGCTTGGGAGGCGGAGGCAGGAGACTCACTTGAGCCCAGGAATTGGAGGGTGCTGTGAGCTGTGATGCTACAGCACTCTATCCAGGGTGACAGCTCGGGGAAAAAAAAAAAAGAAAAGAAAATAACCTAAGCAGCATTTGGGAATAGCTCTCCCTCCAGTGGTAAAATACCTATTTGAATCAACAAAACATACATTCAGTAAGCATATTTTTGAAATTTTATCGACTTTCCTAACAAGTCTTTTTTACAATGAAAGATTCATAATATGCTAATACAAATGTAAATATTGTATTTTTTCACATCTAAAGAGTGGAAAAGTCTCCTAAGTGAAAATGTCCATTATTGAGGGGCTTTACAGTTCTAGACCGGGGGGATGCAGGGTAATATCCCACCCTGACTATAAAGAACAAGGAAGTTCATTGCGTTGTGTTTTGTTTTGTTTTGAGGGTTTGTGTAAACAATTGAGACCAACTGTTGAGTCCTGAGTGTGCTTTGTTTTGCCTATGGAATTCTGAGTCTCTTTGTGTTAAAATGCTTAATCCTTATTTTTCATAAAAAAAAAAACAAAAAACAAAAAACAGGAAGATCCTGTTTAGCAGCAGCTGCTGTGTGCTGTGGCTAGGCCTGCAGTGGGGTGGGCTTTTCAGGGCAGCCCCACCCTCATCTCTGTCTTTGCTCCCCACATACAGAGACCTAGAATCTGATGGCATTTTCTATTGTTTTCCTAATGTTAGAGTTAAAAAAATAATTCTTTAATACCTATAATTCTATCAAGAGTAGAAAGGTTAAAAATTGACCTAGATGGTGGTCTGTTTTAAATAAAAGAGATAAAGTCCAAGAAGAAAGACTATTTCTTTGTGGGAAAAAAAAGCATTCTACATATTAAATTTGTAATGGTATCTATGTGAAAGACAGCATCTCTTAACATCTCTCTCATTCCACTTTGCTATACACATTTATATTAACTAATCATCCCCTTAGGAGTTTACCTTACAGCCACTGTGACTGTCATATGTCAACCACGGTGTGTGCCTTGTCAGCTGGCATTTTTAATGGGTATGTGAACATGTGTATGCTCGGGAAAAAGTGACAAAGGATATATTCCCAATGTTAGCTGGCTAATGGGTTTGCAGGGGTTTTAACTTTCCTTGGTTTACTTTTTTCATGTCATAAATGTTTCACCGTGTTCTTGTGTTATATTTAAAAATGGGGGTGGGGGAAAGATAAAGAAAACTTAAAGAAATTGTTTGGTCAGAATGCTAGCAACATATTGCCTGTTTGTTCCCCTATGGATTCAATTAATGCATAGACCAATCTTCATAGAATCTAACCCAAAGTGCAAGGGTCTTTATGATCAGCCTTCCCACATTGATTTTCACTCAGTCAAAACCCTCCTCTTCAGGCATATTGATTTTCTCATTGTCCCTTAAACACACCTGAACTCTGAACTGTTTTTCAGTTATTCTGTTAACACTTTTGGCTTGCATGCCAACCCAGAATATCTTTTTTTGTCAATGTATCAAAATATTGGCATCATCCAAGTCCAGCTCAAACACCTTATTAATTCTTTCCCTAGATTCCTGAAATGACTGCTGTCCTCCCTAATTGCAATTGCACTAAATTGACTGTAGCAAAAAGTTCAATTTTTACACTAATATTTCCTTATTTTTCCTTTGAGACATACTATGACCCGGAGGTAGTAATAATTTTTATAATATACACAGCCCCATGGTTTTAAAAGAAAACAAAAATCTTTAGAAACATTTTATTTAAACAAAGTAAACCAGGTTGATTTACTGCAGTATTTTCAGAACCATTAAACCATGTGCGCCTTCCTGCTGACATTGGAGAAGAGTCATTTTAATACACAGATTTTACAAATTCTTGCCAGCATTAAGCTTCTTTTTTTGGTCCATGTTCTTTAGGAGAAGTTTACAGAATATTTTTCTGCAGAAGACAATTTGGGTGATGCAGGTTTATAGCATAGTTTTCTGTTTATGCCTTTCTTCCAAAGCAGCTACGAGATTTCTAATGATATCTTTTTGTGCTCCAAAGTCCTTGAACGGTTGTGAGCTTATGATATGTGCACAACCACCATGAGGAAATCAGAGTGGCACTCACAGGCATCGCCCATTGGCTGGGTTACTGGAGCAGGGACAACAAGGCAGGTGTCCCAGCTTCAGGGAAACAAGAAATGCCTCAAAGGACACTAGTAATCTCTGAGCCTCTGACAATATTTTCCTCTTTATGACACTTGCTCCTGGCTTCTCGTCTTCTGTCTAGACCAAATGATTTCAAACTCATGCTTCGCATAGCTCTCTACTGTGAAAGGGGCTTAACGAGATGGGATCACTTCAATTCAAGGTGCAGCCTCATTTTTTCCACTGCGGTTCGTATATTGATAGGAACTTTACATCTGTCATGTCTTCTTATAAAGATGAGCATAGGGAGGGTGAATGATAATGCACCTCAATATTTATTCAATTTCAAAATGAACGTCAAGTTGAAAATCCCCCATAAGGACTCCGTCCACTAAAATGTTAGAGCTGTCTATCTACCATCTCTAACAGGTTTTGGCTGAGGTTTATTTCTGAAGAACTTCTGTATCTATGTACTCACTAACATAATTTGTGTTTATTTTTTCTCATACATATCACGGCACCCTTAAACTCCAAACCCTTAAACCCTTTGAACACACCGTGTTCTAAGTCCTGCAAAGAAGAATCATCTGCAGGTTAAATAAGATTTCAATATATGCTTAATGATTACACCCACTATTTGTTCAATGCATTATTTTTTTGTCCTGGTTTGACATTTGTGCTATGCCAAATCAGCCTGATTTCTGTCCTTTGTCAAGTTCTGCCCTTGTTTTGCACTTACATTGATTATTCCTGTTAAGCCATTTTGCCTGAGTCATCTCCTGTGCTCTGCATCCTTCTTTCTGAAAATATTGTCTGGGCATCACCTGAGAGCTCCATAGAAACATAGAATCACAGCTCTAAATGCTCAGAATATGTATTTAAAAAGAAGCCATCTGTAATTCTTGCACTCAGTGAAGTTTGAGAAGCTCGATTCTAAGTCTTCTCTGGATTTTTCACTGTGGGTTAGGCACACGGATCACAGATCTCTCTCAACTTACTCTGTCACCTTGGGAATTGTCAACTTCTCTCTTTCCTTCCTTTCTGAAAAGTCAACCTGCATTGTTTTCACTAAACCACCTTCACAATTAATTTCCTATCCAGCTCACACCCTGCACTACCAGTACTCAAATAAAGAATTCTGTGGACAGGCCTCTGCTGTCATTGACAAAGCTTAGAGAGAATCCCTTATCCTTCGAGAGTCTCTGAAGACTAACCCGCTCCACTTACTGGGGGTGTTTTAGCTCATTGCTTTCTGTCCCGTCACTCTCCTGAAACTGCTTATGTCACAATTACCTAAAATTGATGAACACATTGAACGTTTTTCCACCTTCAATTATCTGCCCTCCCTGTGGCCCTTTGACACTGTTGACGCCATCTTTCTTAAAAATCTCCTTCCTCAGTTTCTGTGAAATAATTTTCTTTTGGTTCTTTAAAGACTCAGAGGTTCTTTTTTATTTCCTCACATTTATATTTCCATTACATATGTAGTTTCTGCTAATTGATCCTCAGCTATCTTTTCTTTTTATATTTTTTTAATCTCTCCCTACATTTCCTATGAATGATGCTACCAGTTCAAGGTTTCCAGGCTCACAATTCAGAGCTACCAGCTCCTTTCACCTAACACCAGCCTTTTCTCCTGAGCTCTAGACTCATGCTTTTTTTCTGCATGTTAGATATCTTTCCCTGTCAGTGTGCACTAAACTAAACTTATTTTCTCCTCCCTTCTCCCATCTTGCATTCCTTAACTGGGCTGGTAGAATTGAAAACTTTCCACTTGTCCCTTGAGCACTTGGTGGGTGTGAGGGCGGGTCTGCTGTGTTTACTGGACCTGGGTGAGGCATGTACTATCCCCTGTTACCATCCCCTTGCTATGTGGAGCAAATACTTTTTTTTTTTTTTTTTGCAGTTTTTGGCTGGGGCTGGGTTTGAACCCGCACCTCTGGCATATGGTGCCAGCGCCCTACTCCTTTGAGCCACAGGCGCCACCCCAAATACTTTTTCTTTGTCGTTGTATGCCTTAGGCTATGCTAGACATGTGTTACCATATGAGGAAGCCCAAACTAAATGAAGAGGTACAGAGCTTCTCTAAGTTAATAAGAGAGGTGGTGAGAGTAATTCCAATCAGCAGGCCTGGTAGCTTCCTAAGGTAAGGAACTGTCTTATTCAAATCTATGTTTCTCATTAGCAAATAACAAACATGGAGTAAATGCAGAAACTGGTATGAATAATCACATAGTTGAAACAGATAAAACCCAAAATGTACAGATGTGTGCACAGTTACTGCTCTGATGCTCATGTGGTTAGGAAGCATTCCAAGAATCAAAGGTACTGCTTCACCAGACACCATCTGAGGAATGGGAACATTCCTAATGCACATGTGTACCAGGTGACCAATAGGCAAATCAGTATGCAAACTTGAAATTTCATTACCTGACCAATGGAACTGTTAGAGTATTCCATCTAATCAAACCAGGGGATAATGAGAGGTGTTTAATATGCCCTTGTTAAACCCTTTTATATGGACAGATTTGGGACATGTTTAAAATGGAGTCAGAGTTTGGTGAGCTAGGAGCCTTATTAAAGAATCCCAGTATCATTTCCACAAAAGTAAATACATAATGCATTATTTCTTGTGTATTGTAATACAGAAACTAACGTATAATCCATTAATGCTTTATTTTGCCTTTATAAATGCCAACATGTAAATTTAAGTTCCTGTATTAAAATAACATTAATGGATAATCTTTTGAAAAAACAAATTGACAAGGAAATTTTATTTTTTATTTTAGGAACTTAAAGATTAAAGAACAGAATAAACATTGACTACTTACTGGACTCTAAGACCTGTCTTCATGGGCATTTAGACAAGTTTTTCACTGAATCTTTATAAATAAAAACTCTGTAAGGAGGTGTTACCAACAGAAAAATGTAAGAAAAAAAACGAAAATAATAACAACTGAGCACTTAATATTAGGCATCCATCATCTGTTATATAAAGCCCATTTTGCGGGTAAGAGATGCTTCTCCTAGATGAGTGAGTTGATGTCAGAAACATAGCTCTGAACTGGTAAAGAGGGACTATGAAGCTTTGCCCGTTTAACTTCAAGCCTCAAGCTGTTTTTACTGTTCCCATCTACAATATTCACGATAGGTGAAGACCATTCAGGACACCAGTGAACTAAGCTGCTTCTCCATTTGAGTTTTAATCAGGTCTGTCTGCAAAGTTATCTTAGGCTATTCTGTATTCACCCGTGATACCTAGCACCGTGTTCTACCACACACAGTGATCGATAAACGTCCCTGAGCTGATGGATGGGCTTCAGTGTGCCGTTCAAGAACACTCGTCAAATCCAGGCACTGCTGTGTCCCCAAAGACAGCTGGTTATGATGGACTTTTAAAATAAAATAGAATAATTCTCCCCTAAAAACACATCTAGTAAGATTGAGAATGTTATTATTATTTAGTTTGTTTTAAAGGTATTGATGTTAAATACAGTTAAGTGGCTTGACATTAGAGAAAAATTCTTTATGAGTAATAATAAAGAGTAATAAATAATAAAGAGTAATAATTCTTTGATGTAAGGATTTATGTATAAGTTAAAGAGATCCTTCTAAAGGAACAACCAGTTTACTGTCTTTCACTTAAGAAGCTCATAAAATATTAACTGATAAATAATTTCATCTATGTGCTGCTTGTCAGCATACTCCAAATAAGTGTATAGACTGTCTATTGTTGATATTCAAGACAATCATATGAAATATGTGTTACTGCAATCATGTTTAGATGAGAATTGAATCAGGGAGAGGGCAGTATGTTGCCTCACTGGTACATTAAAGCCAGAATTTAAACCTGCCTGTCTGATTACAAAATCTTGTCTACTCTATTCCGCCCATGATACCTCCAACAGCTCAAAACAGACAGGCACAGTGATGCAAAGAGGCCTTTACCCAAAAGGATCAGATTAAGTAGCGTAATGGATAATAAAATATTTACAATACAACAGGGTCAAAGATAAGTGCATTTTTGGAATAAAAAAATGACTGGAAGGAAAGGCCACAGTGCAAACAGTGGTACCATTGCACTGCATTACATTTTGCTATTTTAGTAATGGAAAATTTAAACTCCTAACAAAGCAGGATAAGTGCATCTTAGGGTCGAGATTTTATATCAGATTAAAGAAAAATTCTGAGGGAGTATCACCATGACGTCATCATCTAGTTTGGCCAGAGGGAGGGAATGTTCTTCACCGCTGCTCCACGTGGCACAGTGGTGGTGTCGGGCACCCATTTGTGAAATCACACTGTCATTTCCAACCTGGGGCAGAACCAGCAGTCATGGCTAGGGGAGAAGGATGAAGATGGTAAGGGCATCCTCCTATTCCCTCCAATAGGCAGGCAGGTACTAAACGGGGCAGGCAGACGGCACGCTGGTATTGGAGACAGAGAGCTGAACACAGTTATGTGAGTACGTGCAGGATGCTGGAGGTGCACGTGGTCCTTCCTTAGGGTTCTACTTCTTTGTGGATTCCCTGAAGAGAGATACTTGAAATACGTGTGTGTGTGTTTATATTGCTATACGCATGTGCTTTTTCCCTACAACTTTGAGGATGAAGTGCAATTTAAGAATTGTCAAAAGTAGAGTAAAATGATAATAAGAACAAATAGAACTTGGTAACTTTTATTCTTCCTTTCACATAGCTTTTATATCTTCCTTCCTTCCTCCCTCCCTCCCTCCCTTCCTTTCTTCTTTCCATCCTTCCCCTTTCATGCCAAATATGTGCATTCTTTATGAATTCCCCACCTAACTCTTTGAATATTGGCCATTTTTGGAAAATGCATTGATAATGGTTTTCTTTATCAATACCACCCAACCTGTTACTTTTCTTCAAAAACTCAAGTTTTACATTCCATTTTTACTGTTCAACACAAAAAGAAGACCACAGAATTATGACCACGCTGCCTCATGAGAGGGTAGACAGAATGACCCTTCCATTAAAACACTGTTCATAATTTTTAAAATTACATTTTAAAGCTCCTTGAAATCATTTCTGGTTTCCAATAAAATGAACTTCTGTTCTCTCCCCTCCTAAGGAGATTGACCTGAGCATGGTAAATTGGGGCCCTTTTTGGTTTTTAGAGTGAATATGAATGGTGATGTCAAACCTCTATCCTAGCCCAGGAGATAATTTCCTGAGTCTTGGAAGAAGCTGGGTATTCAGTCTTACATGTTTTACACATAATTCCAGACCTCTCTGCTTACAGGTTCCTTGGCTTCCATCTCAAGGATCAAAGACAAGCTTTCTCTTGGTTTGCAATTCTTTTGCCAAGGGTGGATATGTAGGAAAGTCATACACCACAGCAAAGCTTCTCAAACATCTTTCTTGAACTTGCACAGTCAGGTGGTCTAATTTGGCCTCCCACTGTCATTCAGAATCTTCCGCCAGGAGTTTTCTAGGAACCAAGAGGCAGAGCAGTTGTTTTACTTATTTATTTTTTAAGGAGCAGAGGGGACAGGGAAGAAAATAAGAAATGTCTTGTATCTCTGAAGAGTCTGCCATGAATGAAATTTTAGGATATAAACCGTCAGCTGACTTATCATGAAAAGAAAAAAAATATGTAAATATAAATCATCACACAGAGACAGCTCTGAGGAGGATTCTGTGTGTGCCCATGTCCCTCTAAGCAGACCTTAGTGTCTGAGACTAAATTAGAGAAAATGCGCCTTGGTCTGTGAAGGGAAGAGGGCACCTGTGTGCGTTCTGTCTCGGTGTTGCTTTGATGATGTGGATGTGCTATTAAGATATTTGGAACAAACGGCAATGTTTTTCCAGCTTGATGTTATTCTCTTAGCATTTGTAGAGATACAGTAACTGGGCAGAAAAGTGGCTATGAGCAAAAGAGCAAGGGCGTGATACTTCAAAAATTATTGCTTGTTAAAGCTCATGTATATATTCTCAAGAGATGTCCTCCGGCTCTTAGTCAGAAACAATGTATTTTTATGTTACGACCTGTTCTACCAAACATGGTTATCTCATCTCTCAGGTCAAAACAGATTAAAAGAGGGGATGCTTGTAACAATCAGCAAAGGCAAAAAATGCAGAGATGAGAAAACTATAAAGTAGACATAATGAGTGAAAAACAAAGCAGTCTAAAGACAAATATTTGAGAAGACAACAATTACATCTATGATAATAATTGGAGGGCAGAGTTCAAAAATTGATGCTCTGGGTGTTGACTCGATCACAATATTTTAAATCACCAGTATAGAAAAACAAAGAACAGTATAACTTCAGAAAACCGTCTAGTCAAAATATATAAAATATATTTTTAAATGTTTTTGCTTAAAGATGAATGGCATTCTCTTTACCAATGATATAGCGTAAATTAGGTGTTACTCCATTTGGGTCCAAAGTTTCGTTGTAGTCTCCTTTGCTCCAAGTACAAGTGGTGACTGTCCTCTTAAATGGTCCAAATGACTTCACTGTCTTTCAAAAGGCAGACCCAGAGCAGTTGTCATGTAAATCATGTGTGAATGTGTGTATGAAAGGGAGGGAGGAGTTGGTGGTAAGAAGAGATTATCTATGCTGATGGAAAATAAACTCAAAAATGTGTATCCATATCACTTTTATATAGGACGGGCATCTATTTGGGGTTTTCATTTTCTGATAAGGAATGCTAGAATTACAGCTAATACAATAAATAAATAGAGCTTTAGGGAGTGCAACAAAAGAATCTCAGTCCTGGCCACGGATTTGATTTGTTTTAGCACATCTATCTGGCTGAGCCATCTGGCAAGGAACAAATGCTATCGGAAAAGAAATGGGTGTAACCTTGATGCAGGCTAGCTCCTCAACAAAAAGACTGGTGGGAAAAGTGAAGAATGTGGCAGAACCGAGGATGGACAACTACCCAGTCTGTGGAGGCTATCAGCATGGGAAGAGAAATGAGAGCCCCATATGACTTTGTCCAGGCCGGTGTGGAAGGTGCCCAAACTCCATACCAAGAAATGTTCAACAGCAGGTGGATTGGCTAAGAAAGAAAGTCAGGCTCTAGTTAAGGAGGCGCTGACTATGGTTTGGAGAGCGCTGTCCATTCAGAAATGAGGGGGCTACAGGAGATGGAAACTGTTTCCCAATGGGAGGAACAGTTAAGAGGTTGGCTGGACTCCAATGAAGCAGGTCCATTGAGGGATAGAAAATCTAGACAGATAAATAAAGCAGGGCACAGAGAATGTTGTCACTTAGAGGTTATTCAACTATCTACCTTCCAGGTACACTTGTGCTATTAGACTATTAGAGCAAGACCCAATTCAAAGTTGTATTTAGTTCTGAGGCTGCTACTACTTCCCACCAGGTCGCATTTGTCGGGGCACCTTATGCAGAGAAATGAGGGTCACCAACATAGATATGCAGATGTTCAGAGCTTAAGGAGGGAAAAACAGAGGATATAATGTGAGGACTGGCAAAGGCACTGGGACATATCTCAATGTATTAAGATGAATCTTACACAACTGGGACACAGACTTTTTAAATTCTAATCTGGTTTTCCAAAAGTTAAATGCACAAATACTTGAGTTGCTTCATTTCCTCTCTACATGGGGTCTGGGGTGGCTATCTGGAGGAAAAATTAAAAAACTTATCGGTTATTTTTTTTAAGTGCCTTATTGAACACATCACTGCATTTTAATCTGGGACAGACGGTGGTAAATGGCATGTGCTTAATCAAGAGTTCATAGATTATTTGGTGATGCAACTTAACTGTGTTGATGATAAAATGAGAAACTGTGGGTCTTCCCTAGAGCAGCATTATAAAGCATCCTGCCTGGTGCTTAAAATCGATTGTGCATTATATTGGTTAAAGAGTGGCATTTTGAAAATAAAATTGGGGCTGATTTGCATTTGTGTTGAAATAGTTATACATGCATTTAATAAGAGCAGTTTTTTTCTCTTTTAGAACACATTTACAGTTTGGCTTCATTTACGTTAACTCAATGTTTTATTCAACATTGTTTTAAAAGACAAGACAAACATGGACATAATTACTCACAAGGAAAATAAGTCTTGTGAGTGAGAATGATTGCTGTATATTTCACTTGGAAAAATAAAATGCAAATGCATTTTTTATTAATTAGAGCACAAACAATTCCTTAGTAAATGTACCAAGGTGATTCAATTTTTTTAATTGACAGTTTTAGAAAGCATTGGGAAACATTCTATATTATTAAATTTTATATCCAGGGCTGCATTTGTAGATGCTATCAGAATCCTTGATCAATATCTGTTTATTAAGATTTAAGCTCCATGACTTTGTTGCATTATATTTAATTTATGTGTAGTTCCTTGATTCACAATCTATAATAAATTCTTATTGCTTAGATCTAGGCAAAATCTCTTTAAAATTATCAACAACTTCCAGGCAGTAGAAAAAATTGAATTTCATATTGATGGCAAAGGAAAACAAACTGCTACATGTGACGCACGCAGATTTATTTACTAAATAAGTCTTCGTTCTTCTTTCGAATACAGTTGAGTTATATTCTTTCCAGAAAATTCCATTTTCCAAGAAGGTGTTTACAAAGACATTTTAGTATCAATTAAAATAGGGACTATTCCAGTAATTATAATGGGGAACTTGGAGATTTATGTACAACCACCATCTTATTTAATGACATTATCACTGAAAAAGGTCTCAGGTGACTTGCTGTTCAAAAACCTTAATAACCTAAATGAAAAGTACATTGCTATTACAGAATTGGTGTTGTAAGATGGTGTCAGAGAAAAAATATTAGGAAAGCTGATAGATTTTGTTTTTAGTTTTTAAATTATTTTGTGTAAATCATCAAAGGATTCTAGGAAGACAGTCTCCATCTCTCCTTCCCTCACCTCCCTCCCACCAACAGCTTAAAAGCTTTACATTTGAGGAGGGCAGGCAAATACTAAGACAGTGAAATATGCGATAAGCACCTAGTTGTAAATCTAACCATAATCATCCAGAAAGATCACTTATAAAATGGACTTTTTGGGCTGTGTATCAAAGGTTTAATAAATTAAACTTTGTCAAGCAAGAGAAGGAATTGAGTTTCAAAGTGGTCCAGGAGTGAAAAGCAGGTTTGGTGATACATCTGGAGATCGAGCTGGATAGCCTGCAGTTAGAAGATAGATCTGAGAAGTGAAAATAATATAAAAACTATGATACCATCTTGTTATCAAATAACGTGATGATCCTGTGTTCATGATAAGGAATCAATCTCCTCCCATCACTACAGTGAACTTTGTCAGTGAACTGACTCAACAGTGAGCCTCTTTGCCTGGAGATGAACTCAGTAGGGCAGAAAGTCTAAGCCCTAGAAGATGGAGGGGGCAAGGTGTGGGTGGTGCATGGTGACGAACACATATCATTACAACCCCCCCAGGGCAGACACCATCCTGAGGACGTAGGGCATGCAAGTGAACAAAATAAAGGCCTTCAGGTGTGGAGTTTATATGCACCTTTCTTAGAAAGAAGATAAGCAAATAAACAAATATGTAAATGTTAGGAAGCAGAGTAGGAGTACGGAGAACGACAGGGATGCTCTTTTAGAGAAGATGATCAAGAAAGAGCTTCCAGACACGGAGACATTTGACAAAGACCTGGAGGAAGTGAACGATGAGCTATGCAGACTTTGTAAAGAAGTATGCTTCTGCCAAAGCAAATAGCAGGAATAGCTCTGAGAGTTTCTGCTCAAGGACCAGGGAGGTGGCAAGTTAGGGCACAGAGCTGTGAGCAGGGGGAAGAAGGTGGCAGATGATAGCTCAGAGCTGCTGACAGCAAAAGGGGCAAGATCAGTGACAGCCTTTCTGCTGCTGGAAGAAACTTGGCTTTTCCTTTCACCAAGACAAGAGACCATCAGACCTTTTGGAGTAGAAGAATGATGTGATCTGGCTTCTCTTTTAAATAGCTTATTTTGGTGTCTGTGAGGAAATTGAAGGGAAGGAAGGACATAGAAAGAGACAATAACAAGCTTTAGCAGACACAAGATGCTAATATCTTGGATCAAATTTCTAGCAGTGCTAGTGAGAAATCAGAATTTATTTTGAATTGTAAGTCAACAGGATTTGCTGACAGCTTGGGTGTGGTGTAAGATAGCCAGACAGTTCTAAAAATCCACCACAGTCTGTGAATGCCTTCCTAGGGATCCTAATATTCCATCAGGAATGAGAACTGTTCAGTTAGGACAGGAAGGTAGGGAAACCTGAAGTGGTCACTGATTAGAAAAATCACTTACAAATATTTTGCCATCTACACATTGTATGGGTGGTGTTGAGGAGGAGGTAGTACAGTCAATTGTGTGGCTTGAAAAAGTTCTTTCACTGATACTCATTTCTCTTTCTTAACATGCAATTCACATAAATAAAAGAGAGCTTTTTCAGCTTCTTTCCGGGGCATTCTCAAACTAACACCCAGAAGCTGGCAATTTAGGAAGGGGGGAGAGCCATGTTCATGATTGCCTGCTCTGTCTTAGACACTGTGCTAGTGCTTTACACTTAGTATCCTAATTAATCCTCCTGACATGGTCTTAAGGGGACACTCTTACTTTCATTTTATGGATGAAGAAAGTAATTTTAAAGACTTAACATCTATGTAATATAGCAAGTTGGTGATAGAGCATGGCTCCATCTGCAGTCATTTCTATCTGAAGAAGTTAGAAAGACACCTCCAGACACCATGATGGTATGAGATGGGGGTACATAAATACTAAAGTTAATTATTCATTTAAGTGCATAGTGTCTGTTTCTGAAAAAAAAAAAAAAACAAAAAACAATTTTACAATTGTAAGCTTCATGAGGATGTAGTTCATGGAGGTATCTTCTTCATTCATGGATTCATTCATCGATCATGCACTTAGTACTTATGATAGGCAAGAAGTTATGTACTCCACAGTTAAATAAGACACAGTTCTTTTTGTCAGGATTTCCTGTTCTATACAGAAAATCAGAGAATAGCACACTCTCTGCCTTAAAGGCTGTACTCCTGGTGCCTGCTTAATATTCTTCAACTGCCTATAATCCTGGGCTTTGCAAAAATCATTCACTGCTTTTTGCAGTGATCAGTTAATCAAGCAGGGCCACCACGGGACTCAAGCAAGGATGGTAGAGGCTGGCTCCTGGAATTCAGAAAAAGCCTTTGCTAGCCTGAGCCCAAGGTTCCAAGTACAGACAGAGTCAAAGGCTGGGAATAAAGCCATATGTGCTCATAAACAGCCTGAACCCAGAAGATGAGCCGCAGGGATGGAGATCACGTGGAGGCCAGCATGGCTGGTCTAAAGCAAGTTTAGAAATTCAAGCACAGAGGTTCAACCTGTTTCAGAAACATTTATTACTGCTTTGAAAAAAAAAAACAAAAAAACAACCCTGAAAATCTGAGGTGGGTGTGGCATGGTCAAAAAGCTCTGGGGGTGGGGGCACAACTGGGCACCTACTGTGTGGCCTCTTTGGTTTCAAGGGTTTATGGCTTCTGTATGAGGACCCAGGGAGTGTATAGTATCCCTGTGCTATAGACTGAATGTTTGACTTCCCCAAAATGTGTCTTGAAACTCTAGCCAGCATGGTATTAGGAAATGGGGCTTTGAGAGATGATTAGATCATAAGGGTGGGGGCACTTACAGCTGAGATTACTGCCCTTATAAAAGATACCCTGAGAACTAGCTTGGTCTGTCCCACACGAAAGAACTCACAAGGTACCATCTGGTTCATAAACCAGAAAGGGGCCTTCATCAGATTTCAAAGTTTCCAGTGCCTTGATCTTATACTTCACAGCCTCCAAACTGTTAAAAATAATTTTCTGTTGTTTATAAGCCACTCAGTGTGGTATTTTTGTAATAGCAGCTCAAATGGACTGAGATACCTCTGGGTTAGATAAACTAGGCAAAGACCATACAAGCTACTTCTAGCATTATAATAGATTTATATAGGTAGATTTATCTATTTATTGCCTTTTATTGGATAGCAAAAAGCATATGTATTTTATCAGATAGCCAAACCATACATATTTAATAGTATATTGCATAGTAATTTCAGGCCAGGAAATAAGTCAACATAGCAGGCATTCTATGAAATCTTGTGAATTAAAATGCCCATTTTTAAGATGCCTATTTTTTGTGTCTTTTGATCTAAGACAAGAGATTGATGTCAATAATACGGTTGCCTACATTCAAATCCCTGCGATATCTCTAAATGGCTGTGGAACCTTGAGTAGCTTCAGTATCATTTTTTAGATTTTGGTGTATAAGAGTCTAAATGGAAGTTGGGTTAACATCCAGCCTCTAGAGCCGTTGCATGAAAATCATTAGGTAGGGGCTCGTTCCCGTTAAGCAGTCCATAAATGTGAGTTATAAATTTTAGTATTATAATTATTATTATCCACAGGAAAAATTGAAAAATGAGAATGTATTCAACAGATTAGCAGAGAGAAAAGAGTGCTAGAGTGATAGTGTGATAGCTAATAGTACAAGGAAATAAAAGTACGTGACAAATGCCTAGTGTAGAAATTAAGCACTCTGGAAACAGCAAACAGAAGGAATCATTTTTCACTGGCGTGGGTAGCAGCAACTTTTCTGAAGAGTCCTAAATTAATTAGCAGACTTATAGGTGGAAAGAACGTACATTTGGGGTCGGTATATTCAGAAGTGTACAAACTCAGGGATTTTAGGACTTCTTGGCAGATGGGAATGCTCCAGTTGTACTCTCAGATACATCCTACTGGGCCAAACTTGGCCATGTGGGGAGAGATAGTGCCAAGCCCTGGGCTGCATGGGAAGGAATTTTGGACACGGGCGTAGCCATACTTCTAATACTAATTGCAGCTTAATTTGAATAGCAAGCCAGACACTCATCCACATCCATACCTAGGAAATTGCAGACTGAGGACGTCACCCTTTAAACAAGCATGTCACCGAGTTCAACAATGCAGGAGGCACAGTCACCCAAAGCTACAAATCCTGCAAAGAAGAGCATCAATTGTTCTTTGCAATACTCAGACTGTTTAGTTTTTCCATCAATAAGAGTGAACTTGGGACTGAGAGTTATTGCTTTCTTTTTAATTTAAATTTGGAACTGAAAAAATAGACCTCAGTCTACATTTTCTCCATGGTCTGGAATGCAGGCTAAGTTGATACAGTTTGCCACGGTATGCAAATGAGCTAAGGGCCTTGCAATGACAATCTCCAGCAATGTAGAGCACTGCACACCGTTCACCTTACAACATCTTCAGTCTGTCTTGGTGTCTGGTAACACTGAAGAATTCTAGAATCATAAACAGGGTGAACATCCCACTTTCAATGCTATAAACACATTTTAAAAGGGCAGGAGTAATTTTATAGCTCCACATACATTGACAAGGGAGAATGACCCTGGAGAGCTAGAGGTTTACCACCACTTTAAACAACAGCAGTTTGGAAGAGGTTGTTCTAAGTGTAATCTCTGTCTTTTAGTTTACATTCTCTAATAGCTAACTTTTATGGAGTATTTGTTTTCTAAGAATCAGGAACTCTATTAGGTACTTTTTAAACTTCTATTTTAAAATAAAACACAGATACTGAAAATCACACCAAATTACCAACCAAATACCATTTGAAATGCCACCCATGTCAAAGAATGAAACATTGCTAGCCCGAAGTCCTTATATATGCTCTGTCCTTTTGCCTTCCAAAAATAACCACTTTCCTGACTTTATAGTTATCATTTTCTTGCATTTACCACTTACGTGTGCATTCTGATGCACTGCAGCCTACTCACCAACTTTAACTACAACTTAATCAACATGTAATCTCACTTGTCCCTTTTGTTTTCCTAAAAATGAGTGTTCTGGAACACAATCCACCCATTAAAAAAGATGGGGACCTTTTACCTTTTGTATTAACCTGGATAGAGTTGAAAAACATTCTTCCTAGTAAAGTATCACAAGAATAGAGAAGCAAGACTCCAATGTACTCAATGCTAATATGAAACCAGTAGACAATCTCATAATAGAGAAATTCAAATAGATTCAAGGTGAGGGGCAGGGGAACAAGGGAGTGGGGAGAGGGGAGGTGGGGGGTGGTGAGGGTTACGGGGTATGGCACATGTCTAGGAGGGTAGACACTATTATGAGAGGGACTTTACCTAACAAATGCAAATAGTGCAACCTAATTTTTTGTACCCTGAATGCACCTGAAACAGTAGAATTAAAAATGTCTTCTGAGAGACTGGGGCTACTTGTCTTGTTGAGTTCGTCCCAGGGTGCCCTTGATGATAGAGACTGGGGCCACTTGTCCTGTTGAGTTTGTCCCAGGGTGCCTTTGATGATTAGAGGTGCCTGTGCTGATGTATTTCCTGAGAACGGCAGCAGAACCTTGGTCAGACTCAGCTCTGATAGGCACGTATGCTTGGCAACACTAAGTAATGCTGAATTCTTTCATCAGGAGTCTTATTTATGCATAATGCATCAATCTGTTATTTTACTGGTGATTCTACAATGATAATGCTCTAATTCTATCCGTTATTCTTATATATCAGCTTGAACAACTTTATAAGCAGATGCTTCCTTTCATCTGCAATTTGGAAGCCTACTGGTAGAATTTTATAGAAGGCAGAATTCAGGTTTGATACTCTTCCTTTTACCTAGTTTTGTTGAAAATAAATGGGTTCTCTGCCATCATCAAAGGAGGACAAATTAAGATTTAAATATATCTGCTGGATGCTCATCTACTATAATTTTTATCTTTAGAGAACCTCAAATTTTTCCTTCTTCAGTCAGGTGGAGTGTTCTCAAAGCTGGTCACTCCCAGTCCAGTATTCCTTGATAGCTGGCATGCTAGTTCAAATCAAAATGGTCCAGGTATATCTGGTATATTTCTTATATATGGATTAACCTATTCCTCTTAGAAATCCAGGTACCTTTTAATGCCACAATCTGAGTGCAGGTGATAGTCATTTTTATTAAAGTTTTCAGATTTATCAAATAAAAATACAAGACACTTGGTCAAACTTGAATTTCAGATACAAAACAGATCATTTTTAATATAAGTATATCCAAAATGGTCCAGTTAGGAAAACTTATACTAAATAATAAATAAATTAATTAATTAAATTAATTAATTAAATAAATATTTATCTGAAACTCAAATTTCCTTTCTTTTCTTTTTATTTTTGAGACAGAGTCTCACTTTGTTACCATTGGCAGAGTGCCGTGGCATCACAGCTCACAGCAACCTCCAGCTCCTGGGCTTAAGTGATTCTCTTGCCTCAGCCTCCCAAGTAGCTGGGACTATCGGTGTCCACCCCAATGCCCAGTTATTTTTTGGTTGCAGTTGTCATTGTTGCTTAGCAGGCACGGGTCAGATTCGAACCCGCCACCCTAAGTGTATGTGGCCGGCACCATCTGAAACTCAAATTTCATTAAACACTCCGTATTTTATTTTACAACAAGTTTCTGCTATGTTAGTCATTATTTCCAGACTGGGTAGTCTACGTCTTATGAGAAGCTAGTGTAAGCAGATGTGCAAGAGAGTTATTAGAGGAAACACCTGTGAGGGTACAGGGCAGGAATGGGAAAAGCAGGAGCAACTATAGACTAGAACTCAGGCTTGATGTCTGTGAAAGGCAAAGGTAAGAAAGGAGAGTTAGGTGGAAAGAATCTCAAATTGTAATTCAATTGTTAGAAAATTTGCAAAGTCCTCAAGTCAAAAATATCAATAGAAGAGTCTCACAGATTCTACAGAGGGGACTTTTTCAGGGTCCCAGTCAGATTCACTCTGCCATTACTGAGCATGTTCTCCAGAAAGCACAGCCTCACTGCTAATGCTGTGTTACAAATGAGTTAACGGTGCCTCCAAATAAAAATTTCTAAGTCAGTTGGAGCATGCATCCTGATACACTATAGTCATCAATTTTTTTTAAACCAACCTCTTCTAATTGTGTCTTCATTATTCTGTAGTGAGAATCAAGGCTCTTAAAAGCCTTAGAGATTAGAGAATTAGAATATCTCATAATTATTTACTTTTTTTCAGTATCACACACACAACAGTTTCTCTAAATATAACTATACTAGTAAGGTCACCACTGGTTATAACTATTGAAATTAAGTTTTATAGCATATACCATCCTTATCCCCCCCTCCCTTTTTTTTTTTTTTTTTTGGTTTGGTTGTACTAAATCTACATGGTTATAGTATATAGTTTATGTCCTTTTTTTTCACTTAACACTGACTGAATGTGTGTCAGTTCTACAGTAACTAAATACATAACACCTACTATAATTATTATGCTCATGTCCCCCTCGTTCTGCACTACTCACAGTAGTTGCTAGTCACATGTATTACACAAGCGACATGTGGCTCGTCTAAATTGGTGTGTGTTGTACGTGTAGAATACACCCTGAATTTTAAAAATGTACTAAACAGTGTAAAGTACAGATAATTTTCATGTAAATTATATATTGAAATGACAACATTTTTAATATTTGGAGCTAAATGAAATGTGCTATTAATTTAAATTCTTTTGTTTTTCGCTATTTTCAGTAGGCTGCTACAATATTTAAAATTATATGTCTTTTATTATATTTTTATTTAATTGTTGTGCTCCAGTTATATTGGTTTTCTGAAACTTATTCCTAGTAAGGCCATTAAGAAAGTCTTATGAATACCATAGTCTTTGAGTGATCACATGTTGCTAATAGTCTTTTTATGACTTTTATATGTACTTGAAGATCAGTTATACTATAAAAGCCCTTTTCTTTTCTTGAACATCTTAAAAATGTTACTTCATTTTTTTCGCTCTGGGATAACATATTATTGTAGAAAAGTTTAACGAAAATATAATATTGGTTCCTTTTTAAGACAGGTGGGTTTTTGTTTTGTTTTGCTTTGTTTTTGGTTTTTACCTGCATGTCCAAAGAATTCTTTCCTCTTAAAGTGTGGTATATGGGGTGGCACCTGTGGCTCAAGGAGTAGGGCGCCGGTCCCATATACCGGGGGTGGCGAGCTCAAGCCCGGCCCTGGCCAAAACTGAAAAAAAAAAAATTGTGGTATATGTATACCATGGAATACTATGCAGCCTTAAAAAAAAGACAGAGCCTTTACCTCTTTTATGTTTACATGGAGGGACCTGGAACATATTCTCCTAAGTAAAGTATCTCAAGAATGGAGGAAAAGTATACAATGTCCTCAGTAATTCTATGAAACCTACTTATATTTACTAACACTTTCTTATGAAAAATAGAACACAATAATAGCCCAGGATGAAGAAGAGAAATGGAGTGGGAAGGGAGGAGGGGTTGACAGAGGAAGGGTAAAAGATGGGACCACACCTATGGAGCATATGGCAAGGGTACAAGTCAAATCTGTCAAGTGTAGGACATAAATGTCTTAACACAATAATCAAGTAAATAAGGTGAAAGCTATGTTGATTAGTTTGATGTAACCATGTCAGATTGTATAAAAAAAAACAACACATTGTACCCCACATATGCACAAATGTATTCATGATCTATGTGCATAGACTTAATAAAAAAAAAAAAAGATGGCTCGGCGCCTGTGGCTCAACAGGCTAAGGCGCCAGCCACATACACCTGAGCTGGCGGGTTCAAATCCAGCCCGGGCCCGAAAAACAATGATGGCTGCAACCAAAAAATGGCCGGGGGTTGTGGCGGGTGCCTGTAGTCCCAGCTACTTGGGAGGCAGAGGCAAGAGACTCGCTTGAGCCCAGGAATTGGAGGTTGCTGTGAGCTGTGATGCCACGGCACTCTATCCAGGGTAACAGCTTGAGGCTCTGTCTCAAAAAAAAAAAAAAAAAGATATCTTAATTTTACTTGGTATTGATTGTTCTGTATTAATATTATTAGGCACACTGTATGGTTTTTCCATAAGTTTAAATTGGTTTTTCAATTTTAGGATCACTTTTGTAAATTACAGTTTGTAGTATTGGGGACTTTTTCACCCCCTTGCTTTGTTTGCCCCCTCAGGAATTCCCGTAACCTGTGCACTGAGTCTTCCTTGCCGTCTGCAAGATGTGTCACATTCTCGATAAACCTCTTTGTTTCTTTCTTTTTTTGTTTCTAACATTTTTCTCCTCAACTTGAGTTTCATGACAGTATTATTTTTGTGCTTATTTTCTCTTATGTTCCTTGTAGACTAGTCTTTATGTCTAATATGATGTTTCTTTATTTCTATTTCTAGAGTCCCATCCCTTTTGATAATTATGATGAATGTTTCTTTATGTATTACATAATTTTCTTAATGTCCTTTACCTCATTTTGAAATAGCATATTACAGTTTTGAAAATATTTTAAGCCTGACACTTTTTGGCAGGCTTATTTTGTCAAAGGCAGACTCTGGCAAACTTCCTACAAGGTTCAAAATAGTAAATATTTTATACTACACAGGCCATATGGTCTCTGCCACAAATAATTACCACTGCTATTTTAGTGTGAAAATAGTACAGCAAATATCCAAATGAATGAGTGTGACTATGTTACAATAAAACTTTATTTATAAAAAACAGGAAACAGACTATAGTTTTCCTGTGGGCTATGATTTACCTGGCCTATAGGATTATCTGTTTTTCCTTTTTTTTTCTTTTTTCCCTTGAGAAAGCTCTGTAACCCAGGCTACAGTATCATGGTCTCAACCTGGCTCACAACAAACCTCAAACTCCTAGGCTCAAGCAATCCCCCTGCCTCAGCCTCCTGAATAGTTGGGACTATAGGCAGGGCCAACATTCTCAGGATGAGTCCTCTTTTGGAAAGGATCCCTGGAAGATAAGTTTCAAGAGTTCACAGGCTCTAGACTATTCCAGCCACCTAAGACTTTCGCATAGGCCTATTAAGATCTATGAAATGTCTAAATTTTCACACTGCTTACAAACTTACAAGTTAACCTGTCAGTTTTATAGATGTTGGCAAAAGACATGAGACTCTAGGGGTCTCAGATAGAAAACTTTTTTACTCACGGCACAGCAAGCAATATGAACATGAAAATATTTACACATATTCTCTTTGTCCCCAAGTCCCATGGGAGGTTAAACCCAGATGGATGTCTGGCTCACACAGTAGGTTGCAATAAGGACTAAGGATGAGGCAACTTGAACTTAATGAACCCAAATCATTTCTAATGTGAAGTAAGCAGGCTTACTCTTTGTTTACTCTTTCTACACTGGAGAGTAGGTTACTTGTCCTTTGCTCCAGACAAGTCACTATTCCTTCTCCCTAGTCTAATTGCTATACAAACATTCTTTAAGAGATATTCTGGCACAAAGGGTACTTTCTCACTAATAAGAAATGCAAATATGTGGGAGAACAATGGGAACTGTCCTCCCAGCAGGGTTCCTCTCAGAATGCACAAAAAAACTCTATTAATTCCACTGGGTGTTCTTACATTGGTCCAGGGTGCTGTCTAGTGAATATTAATTGACTATTTTGAGGTTGCCTCCTTGGATGGTGGAAATTTCTAGCTCAGTCATTTACCCCACTGTTTTCTTCTGCCTTCTCCTGCACAGATACCAAAGGGTAACCAGGATGTGTGGCTTCTGGTATTTAAGGATTTGTAAAGTTGCTTTGTTAGCTAGAATTGTTGTATAGGTTGTACTTTGAGTTCTGATAGATAATTTTTTATTTGGCTTAACCCATTCTGGTATCACTATAGTCTACCATCCCAAAAGAACCCATTAAATGGAAGCATGTAAAGCCTGATTTTACTTTTCTTAAAGTCCTTGCTTTGAATATCAACTTTGCTATGGCATGATATAGTTATTCTCTAAGCTCTATCTAAGTTTCATAAAGATACTTTCCTCCCTTTCCCTCACCTCACACTGGGTGGGACTGAGTTGTCATATTATTTTAAGTAGGTGAACCAATATTTCATTTCTTCTGTAGGACAGAGAAAATAAATTTTCCCTGGATAATCCTGTTCCATAAAGCAAAGCAAAAAAAGAAAGCAAGTTTATAGGAGGCTCTGATAGCTTTATCTTGAGAGCATGGGGGGATAACTTTTTTTCAAAGAATATTTCCTCTAAGATGTCCTTAGGCAAAAAGACTGATATCTCCGCCATCCCCTGCACATACAGAAACTAACCCCAGTCCCAAACACGTTTTATCTCCTCCAAGAATTTATAATTCAGTAGAAAACATAACGTCACTTGGGACATCAGTCTGTTGAATAAGCTAGTACAAAATAAAGGAAAAAATTGTGTGGTGAGATGTACAGTACAGGAAGAGTTAATAAAGGAAATACCTGTCAACTTACATTGGGAAAGACTGAGAGGTAAGTTGGGTTCTCCTAGATTAGTTCCATTCAGGAAAACAGAAAAGTACATGGATGGCTTCTCTGTGCAGAAGGGTAGGTGACCACTGAAGAGGACAGCTCATCAGTCCTGGGAAGCTTTTGATGTCCTATCAACCAAGTTAAACACTCATGCAATTAAAGGTGAATCAATAAAACAGCTAATCAAAGGGTATATTTTATTGACAGAGTGGTGTGAACTGTCATGTTTGTTATAGATTCTCTCCACGTCTTACACTGATGCTTACTATCTAATTGTCAAGTGTAACAAATGATTAAATATTACAAGAAAAGTTATGTTTGGAATTAAGTGAGAATGTCAAATATAAATCACCAATGAAGGAAAAAGAAAGTTATAATGTGGACTATGTATTCTAAAATTATGCAAATACACAGAATATAATCAATGGTGGGAGCAGTGTTACTCCCCACTAGGATTTATGGTATTTCATGATCCTTATGAGGACACTAATAAAAAGCTGAGACCTCCTATATCTAAACATTCCTAACATCTTCAGAATGTATTTCCTTGGCTTTCCTTGTCCCTCTCATTTCTTCCTCTCATTGCTCCTTGTCTCTTCCTACTGCTCTTTGTATCCTTTCTTTGACTTGGGTCAAGATGTGTGACATTAGTAAATATTTATATATACAGGATAGAAACTGAGAGACTTAAAAACATTATTCTTTCAAACAGCTATAGATAGGTGCCCGACAGAGAGATGGATATGAGAAGGGACCTACCTAACTAGCAAGCTAATGAAACAAATAAAATTAAATGATGTTTAGTAATGAGAGATGTACTTTAATGTGTCTTATTTCAATATAAGTTGCATCCTGAAATTATTATTTGTGTAATCTAAACAGACAACTCCATGTGATAAAAGTAACCGGCAGAGAACACAAGGACTCAGCTTTAAGTTTCCTTTGGAAATGGTAGAAACATAATTCCCAGTGGTAGAAAGTCAATTGATGGAGACAAAGCCAGGACCCCTTTAATGTCAGTGGGTGCTTTAGGGCCATTGCACCAAATCTTAGACTATATTTTGTTTTCAAGAAGAAAGTTCATAGGGACATCTGACTCTGCTACTAACTCCTTAAAAATAAACTGAGCATAGTGCAAGTGTTATAAAATATGGGCCTCCTACCATCCCTTGAAAAATTTGTCAAGATCTCACAAGGAGTTTTTTTTTCTTTGTGCTGTTCTGGGAATTACATAAGAAAAGAAGGCAGGTAAACACTATAAAGTCTAAATTTAAGAGAAGGCTCAGTAATATTGTACTTGCCAAGGACAAAGAGAAGATTATTTTGAATCATTAGACAATCTTGTCTTGGTTACAAAAAATGAAAAATACCAGATTCAGAGAAATTTATTCATCAAAGGCAGACTTATTATCTCAAATGGACAAATGTCATGCCAATGTTTTTAAAAGCTCTTCTGTATCTAATAACCCTTCTTTCATTTGTAGGCAGAATCTGATTCAGAAAACTTTATTTCAGAAGAAATGTAAAGATCAGGAAAAAAAAAAAAAAAGACAACCCCAGTATCAACTCGAAGATATAGAAAGTCTTTTTGTCTTTTATTTTTCTTTTTACTATGCCAACATCATCAATGTTAAATGGTTACTCTTTAAAATAAAACATCAAAATAAATAAACACAGACCTCTTGTTAAGCATCTAGTGGGTAAAAAGAATAAAAGCAGATAATTTTCCCACATTCTCGAGTCCTCTAGCTGTTACAATTCAGCTATACAGATAGAAAATCACACACAGGGAAAACCATCTGCATCATTTTACTGTCTTAACGCTCTTAGATATGTCACAGAAGGAATGTGGGTGAAAGGAAGACGTGAGGTGTGTAAATATAACAACCAGGGAGACTCAACAATGCCAGACCTCCGTTTGAATGAGCAGCTTGTCAATATCTTCAAGTCTCCAGTGAACAGCAAGAATGGCTCTCAGGATATTGCAACTCTGTCGGCTTCCACCAGAGATCATAATTGGGCTATGAATTTTTATAACAGGAAAGTCTTCCTGTCATAGACAAAGACTGACCAAAAGTTTAGCTAATGACAAAAGAATCCTAGAATGGTATGAGTAGTATGTACGTAAATATCACTTAAATAAGTAATGCCTTTATTTCTCCCTTTAAATATAAATGTCTATTATAGTTGGCTGGTTAAAGCTTCGAAAATATAGCCTGTTTCTGAGGATTGCTCAGCATCTTGGTTTTCTTCCCAAGGACATGATATGCACTTTGGAGAATTCAGGAGGCCAACTGAGGCGAGTAGGGGTGATTTATAAATTGAAACCAAATCATAGCAAAAGATGTGAACAAAGGCTATTTCTTTGTCTGCAAAGAGCTAATTGGGCACATTTCAGGCCAAGTCTCTGAAGACGTAGCTCCTGAACTCTGTCTTCCTCATTACAGAAACTCAGTAGAGGGCTGGCTAATGCTGGGGGAATCCCCATCACGGTGGCCTTTACATGACACTGCAGATTTGCCTCAGGAAGAAGAGAGAAGAAAAGGAGAACAAAATGAGAGAGGGTAGGCAGCTAGCTGCTGACCGAATTCTGTTTGCCTTATCTAATTTACCTGGAACTGAAGAGTTTGGCTCTAAGGGCACAATTTGCTTCACAGAATCTCATGGGACTTCCATCTTTCGGGCACATCAGCAGTTAGCCAGGATTTATTCTTTACTTGGTGGTTGTTACATTAAATTTTGATTCTTTGGTACTGTGCCAACTACCTATGTGGAAGATTGGATACAGCACCTATTTCCTGTAGACTGGGGATGCCGGAAAAGGTATACGTAGTATTTTGAGAGATGCTATCTATGTATTAATTTGCCAAGTTGAATTGAGTTTTGGGAGCTATGTGTATTATGAGGTTTGCTCAAAAGATGGTGTTAATCAAATAACTGCTAGTGTCACCATGTGACAGGTAGGGAGGTCAAAGTAAATTGCAGAAGTATATTTGTCATTTAAGGAGAACAAGACCATTTTGAAGTGGTGTTTGAAATTCCAGAATGTTGTGGAAGTACAGTGAGAATGGAGGTGTGAATATGGGGAACCTTAAAGGATGTCGTGTGCCAAAGAAAACTGGCTACACTGGTGGTACTTAGGGAAGAAATTGAAACAGCAAGCTCAGTCATACAAGTGGACACTATGGTCAAGGTGGCTCAAAAGCACTAGTTGGCGTAGTCAGAAGTATCTGGACACTACGGTAACCACTTTGAGCATCTCTTGTGTTGCAGAAGTCAAACATGACTTGTACACTTCTTTTGTTAACAGTATATATCGAGTATTACAATTTTAATACAGTTTTTTTTTTTTTCTTAAAATGTGTATACATGTTTTGGGCACCCTCTGTATTTCTGAAACAACCTATGTGCTATTGATGCAGCAACATTATAATGATAATCTTCAATTCAATTAACATCTAAATCTCACAGCCTATTCTCAATTACCTTAATATTTCTAGGTAAAATGTGATATACTACATCAGCATATTATTTTAAGAGAATTAGATATCAAGAAAACAAAGACATTATAGAAATTCACAATGTCATAGGTGAGAAAGTTCTCGAGTGACTTCAGAAGCCTGAATAAATATATTGAGAAAGTAGAATTGTAAATATGTCTACACAGGCCCTGAAATTAGGATCTGAGGCAGTAAACATTTCAGAGGCATTGGTGGAGTCTGAATCTTAGGAAATCATCTCAGCAATAAAGTGGCTATATCTTGCAAGGTTTAGACATTTATAATCCACAAGAAAGGAAATTTTTCTAAGAAAGGATTATTTTTCTAATCTCTATAGGTCTTATTAAGATAGTCTAATTTTATTCCATGAAAATTATGGGAAAACTTCCTTTATCACTGTATGAGTGTTATAAAATATATTTTTGTTCATGAGTTAGCTCATCAAAGATAATGTGTGAGAAAAAGTACTCAAAAATATTCTGTAAATGTCTACAAAATTCTCTTTAAATATATACTTTATATTCAGGTATCATACTTAGTAAATCTATTTTTAATGTTAATTTTCTGAATTCCAAAAATATTATGAAGACAAAATTATTTCCATATACTTATGTATAGCTAGATAGCTTTAGAAAAGTTGGTGGATGTCAGGACTCCTCTATGGGTTAATTAACTTTATTTACTTTTTATTTTTCTTAGAACTTAATTGACTTCCCCACTAAACTTTAAACATATACAAATGATTTATCACTCAGAGGATAGTTTTTGATTCCAAAAGTCAATACATAATCATAAAGATTTAGAGAAAGAAGGGATCTTACTCAGTCTAAACACATTAATTTTACCACTTCACTTATCTCCCCACTGTTTCCCCACATGTTCCCGTACCTCCTGGAACTAGTGTAAGGACACTAGTCTGCTAACTTCCAGCCTACTCCAGTTCTGTCTCAACTGTACTGTGGTAGAGATATCTACTTGAGTAGTTTCAAAATTCTGTAGGCAGGAGATTGTAAATTAATGTTTTGTATATCTTTCTTCAATGATAACTTTTCAGAAAGCATACAAAGCAGATCTACAAAGAGTCATTCCGAGGTGACTCTTTATTTTCTTGGATGTTAGAATTTTTTCTTTAGTAAGAAAGTTAGAACTGAAGTAAAAAATCTTACACTGTAATTCATGCGCATCTCATTTCAAAAGAAAAAAAAACAGCAATTAAATTGGGAAAATTAGTTTAAATTTGATAAAGGTTTATATAGTCCCTTGCCCTAGAACCCAACAGCTAAAAAATAATTATCTTAACTTGATAAAATAACAACCCATCCCAAAAGAAAAATACTTAAATCAAAAAAGACATCCTTTAAAAAGAAAATTCACACAGATCATAATACATAAAATTAACAATTTATGTCTCAATTTGTGACCACAGATTTTATACTGAATTCTGAAAATGGATGTAAGTTCAACAGTTGAATTCAATCAAATAAGTAATCTTAAATAAAATGAGGATAATCTCTTCTAGTGTATACTTAATCCTGTGTAACAGAAGTCTCTGTCATGAAATAAAATCCTTTAAGTCAAGGGGATTGTACAAAATGGAAACCTATTGGGAGGATGAAGTTATCAAAATAATCAACAGAATAGCAAAATATAAAGATGGAAACATTTTCTGAACAATGCAGATCCCCTCCCTCAAAAAAAAAAAAAAATACATGTGAGGGAAAATCTGATTGTCAGATCAACCAATAATTATTTCAATTTGTTTTTTTTTTTTTTTAAGGCAGTTTCTCTCTGTCACCCTGAGTAGAGTGCCATGTCATCACAGCTAACTGCAACCTCAAACTCTCTGGCTTGAGCAATTCTCTTACCTCAGCCTCCTGAGTAGCTGGGACTACAGGTGTGTGTCACAGTGCTCAGATAGTTTTTCTCTTTTTAGTAGAGACAGGTCTCACTCTTGCTCAAACTAGTCTGGAAATCCTGAGCTCAAGCAATCCACCTGCCTCAGCCTCCCAGCGTGCTAGGATTACAGGTATCAGCCACTTCGCCCTGCCTTATTAGTTTTTTTTTTTCCTAATATTTGCTTTATATTCTTACAACTAGCAAAATTATTCTTATAGAAAAGTTATTTTTACTGAAGCTGAACAAATAGGTTACTCACAATATCTACTGAAATGCATAATTTTGAAAAGCAAGATCTCCCTTCACCCCAATTCTATCTTTCTGCAGGTGAACACTATTTTTTCCAATATATTTTAAAGGAACTATAGTTACAGCACATGTTTAGGGCAAGCATGATGATTGATGTTTTAAAAACTATCATGGGATGAGCACAGCTCCTACCACCCTAAAACAACTTCTCCGTGAAGAAGTAGGAAGTACTTGCCTGGACCGAATGGCTCCAACAAGAAAGGGAGGCCGTCTTTCAGCTAATAAACCCAACTCAGGGCGACCCTACCCCATATGCTCTGTCCCCTCTGCCGAACCCATTAACATGGGTATATTTCACTCACTCTTGCTTTTATCTGGGGAGAAACCCCCAGTCACCTGCCCCTGAGCCCTGGGGACAGCTCGTGGTCCGACTGCTTCAGGACTGTCCTTCCCAGAACCACAGGGAAAGCCACATTCTGGTGCATGAAACTGGTGGACTTGGTCTATCAAACTCACATGAATCGAATTTAACTTCTGAAGAGCTGTATTGACTCCTACATTGGTATCCCGGCTGCAAGCTCCCAGCGCCGGCTGTAAATAAAATAAGCTCCTCACAGCCAGGGAATTCCGGAGGTTTGCCTTGTGTTTCTCTCTTGAAACCCTCTCCTAGCTTTAAGGTGTGTTTGGCACAGTTTAGGTGCTTAATAAATGTACTTTGCACGGAAGAGCAGAGGGAAGGCTGGAAGGTCTTCAAACTTGAAGATTTTGCAACATGTGTCCGAGAAAAAAGAAAAAGGAAAAAAAATGTGAGTGCTTACAGATTAGCATGGTTTCAGTTATTATTGCTTTTAGCCAACCTTTGGGAATTTCCCTGGCTTTTACCACGGTGCTTGGGGGTCGGGGGGAAATCTGGGCTGGAGGCTGAAAAGTGTCCATTGCCCCAACTCAGGAGGTGCAGAGCCTCGGGTCACGATCTGAGACAACCCTTCGGGCGCGACAGGTGTTGCCCATCTCCGGCGGGGCTCTGAACCCCTAGTGTCTGACTGCCCGGTGCCTTCTTGGGGTGCTGGAGCATGCCCAGTGGCAGCTGGAGCACCGAGGGCTTTGCCTGGGCGCGCTCCGCTTCTCCGGGTTTTAGCAGGAGCCTGCGGGGGGGCGGGGGGAGCCCGCGGAGCCGGGGAGCCCGCGGAGCCGGGCAGCCTCGGCCGCGAGTGCGGAGCTCGTGCGCGGCTCTGGGGTCTCCCTTGCCTTGCGGTTGCTCCGGAGATGCTGGAGCGCGGCACCCGGCTGCCCCACCTGGCGCGCTGAAGCACCACGCGGGGAGCCCCCGGGGCGGGCGGCGGGGGGCGCGGACTGCGGTAGATGTGAGCCGCGCTGCTCCGGCGCTGCGAGACGTCGCTCCAGCACGGTCAGGTGCCTCCGGGAGCCCGCCGCTTGTGGCTCCACTAACTTGCCACTTGGCAGGGTCTGGTCTCCGAGGCTCTGTGCGCTGTGGGGAGGTGGGGGGCGGGGGGAGTGGGGAGTCAAAGAGTCTGCGGTGGCCAAAGGAGGGATCCTGTGACGGGGAGCCTGCCTGGTGCCGCTCTTCCTCCCCTCCCCCCACCGGTGGCCGCCGCTTTCCCTTCTGCCAATTCGGAGAGCGACGGGTGCCTGTGACATGAGATCGCTGCCAAGTGACGGTCCCCGAGTCTGAAGTGCCCGTGAGGAAGTGAGCGCCAACGGGGGCCGCCCGCGATGACAGCCATGAAGCAGGAGCCTCAGCCCACCCCGGGGGCCAGGGCCAGCCAGGCGCAGCCGACCGACCAGGTGAGAGTTGGCAGCTGCGGCCAGGCCCTCCCGGGAGGGCTGGCTCCGGTCCGCGCTCCCCCCGCCTCTCCTCCTGGGCTCGGCTCCCACGCCTCCCTCTCCGCACCCTCCCTCCGCCCCAGTTCCAGGCTGGCTTTTTCTTATCCATGGACTCCGCAGGAAGTTAGAGCGGCGGAGTGCGCTCTGGTGCCGGGCGAGAGGATGCGCAAGGTGGACAGCCGCGGGGAAGGGGGGAGAGAGGTAAAAGCTGAAGGTGCCCGGGCGGGCGGGCCACCGAGGGAGGGAGAGGTGTCGGGGCGCAGGAATCGGGCCCCTCGGCGCCTCACTAACGCGCCTTGTGGGAATCTGCCGCGCTCCAGAAGACGTCCACTCGCAGGGTTCGAGCCCGGTCTTCCATAGCCCGGACGAGCGCTGGCCAAAGCGCCCTGAGTAGGCAAATGACCTTTAAGCCGGCAGAATTTTTCCTTTTTCCTTTCCTTTCTTGAGTCTTGTAATGAGACAGAGGGGTGTGTGTGTGTTGGGGGGGTGAGCTGGGTAGAGGGTTCACCAGGCTTCTGCAGTCTGCTAAGTGGAACCGGGCTCGGGGCGCAGAAAGGCATTAATGATTAAGAGGGGCTGGGGAGGTGCTGGCTTTAGTGATTTGTTGGGTCTAGATTTGTTTTGTCTGCGGAGATGAGGTGCTTTATCTTGCCTATTCCTGCTCTCTCTTGCGTCCGTCGTACCCGCCACCCTCTTTTTGTTTTGGTCTTTAGGGATCGTACCGTAACCGTAAAGTGGATACCCCTCTTGTCTCTGTCCCTGCATCGGGGTGATTTGGGAGTTCGGCGCGTCGCTTTTTTCCCCCAAAGTTGGAGGGTCTGGAGCGCCGGGATGCCCTGGCAGGAGGGTGGAGGCAGTGCTGCGCCAGGGGAGGCGCGGTCACGTTTCTATCAATTAGCGACTCCGGGCAGAGCGAGCTGCACGGGTCAGCGGTTAACTCTGTAGCTGAGGACCCGGGCACTGGGCTGGGAGAGAGGCGGCTGTGCCGGGAGGGCACTGTCCGAGGCTGCTGGAGGCGGTCCTGGCCGAGAGCCTCCCTGCTTGTTGCTATCAGTGGGATGCGGGGGGGCTGGGGACACAAACAACTAGGTGCCAGCTAGAGCTACCGGGCTCTTCCCTTACTGAAGCCCCGAGGAGCGGGTTGAGGGGAGCTGTCCAAACCGCCCAGGAGTGGCGGCGAGGCAGAGGCAGCGATGCCAGGGATGCTGTTAATATTCCAGACTTGGTCGTCTCTTCTGGCTTGGGGTCTCATATCTCCCCTTCCCTCCCCTTCTCATTTCTCTCGCGTATGTTTCGCACAGGTGGTGGAGATTATTCAAGGCCTTAAAGCTGTTTTTCCAATTATTTGGGGAGAGGACTGGTGAATGTTGCAGTTTTTACAAATCATTTGTTTTCTTAAACCACCCTCTTTGCTTCATACCCTGGCATAAGTATAAAATATTAAAACACGGTATCATATGGCCCTTCCTCCTCTTCCTCTCAGCCAACCCCCAGCGCATATTACAAGGTAGAAACTGGTTAGCAGACAAAAACATAATTTCAGGAGAGGAAAGTGGATTTAACATCCTCTTTCAGGCTGACAGCCCTTAAATTTCATTAACAAGCCGCTGAGCCTCTCTACTGAGCTCGGAATGATGTTCCCAATAAGAATGATTAGTCAGGTGAAAGTCCCCACATGAAATCTTTGCTCACTAACCTGTGACACCACCTGGTTACTTGAGGTGCTGCAAACAGTTCAGTGACGGTGGAGGTGGGGAGGTGGAAGAACAGAGCGCACAGAAGCTGAAAACATATGTGTAAATAGTGGATACACTGTATATGCATTGCAAATCCTTTTGTTGGGACTAATCTGGCACTTAAAATTCATATCAAGGGATAGCTTCAAGCTGGAATCCATTTGTCCTGTTAGTGTGATTTTCTTTTTTTTTATGGCCACTTCAAGTGTTCAGGGAGTGGCCCCTTTGCAGAACTCTTGTTTTAACTAAGTATTTTTACGTGCCTTTTTGAGCATTTACATGATTTTTAAATGTCAGTGGTATGTATTTTATGCATGTGTTAAAATAAAAGAGACCGATTTTGCAAGAAAAGTCAGATTGAACTATATGTCAGCATCCCAGTAAAGGTTTTTCAAACAAGCGCAGGAATTACCTATTCCTTGTATATTCTTTGTTCAAGGCTTGACATATGAAATGATGGACAAATAATGTGAATGATTGCTGTGGAAGCTTAAACTGCTTTGTCTAAAACTATTATGTTTCATTGACCACATTAGTCATTATGGTTTAATTCTGTAATTGTCACATAACTCTCATGCAATATTAGACATAATACTTTCATAAAGATGTGATTATTTTTACTGGTTCCTATGACATTTCAGAAAAAGAAAACTATAAATTTAAATGAAAAGGTACCTTTATGAAATTCTACCCAGTTGTTAAATAGGGGGTACAGTCCAGCTAATCAGTCAAGGTGTATTGATTTTTGAATGATTTAAGTTTTTGAATGTTGCCAAAAAGGTCTTTCACTTTTTATGCTAGAGATTTTTATGAAACCTCAAAGACGCCTTGTCCTGAGGCCATCAAATATCTATTTTCCACTTACAGCACCCTGGAAGCCCACAGTTCTTCCTCGGAGTCAAAATGGTTATGAAGTCTATAATCTAGTTACTGTTAATCCTGTAGAGGGCTCAACCTCCCTGTTTCACTCTCTGGGACTGTCCTCTGGCAGAAGGGCCCATGGCAAGAAAATATACCCTTCCTCCCCAAGAAAGCAACAATAACAAGTAAAGCAGGAACTGTGTACTTTTATTAATATTCTGAATCACTGGAAATAGCCTTATCATCCTAATAATCTTGCTTTTAAAGCTTTATTGATTGAACAAATGTTTACAACAGTTCTTTGCTGTTTTCATAACACTTCACACTTACCAAATGTCTAAAAATAAAGGCTTCAACATGGGTAGATACAGACATTTCCCCTTAACATGATCAGTATCTCATTTTCCATTGAGGGATCTAAGATCTTGAGTGGGAAATAGTAATTTATTATTTTTAAAAAATCACTTCCTGAATGCTTACCACAAGGATAGTACTGTTTGGGGAGTTGAGAAAATAACATTGATTGAATGCATTTTTCTACTTGACCTCACAACAATTTTTTGAGATGGGCCACATAGCTATTCCCATTTTAGTGACAAGAATACAGAGCACTAAAGAAATCAAGCCAGTTGGCCAAGCTAGGTCCGGACGTAGTTAGAAGCTCATTTATATCAGAAGTCTCACTTTCTCATATGTGCTATCCCCACACATTTCTATCATGGTAGTTCAAAATAATTGCAAATTTGTGTGTGCACAAATTTATCTTGAATGTAAAATGGATAAAGAATTTGCTTAAAGCTTCAACTATACATATAAGTAAATGTTAGTTAATTTAATATTCTCTCTGTTGATCTAAATGGTGTAAGAAGAACCAGATATATTCTCACGAATACATGCGAGCTATTTTTCCCTTAATTTTTGTGTCACTTGTCCCTGGTAATGTGACTCTCAAAGTTTGTTAAATGAGTACATTTTTAATAGTCAATCAGACAAGGTTTAGCATTTGTTCACATTTCCACCAGGTGGCAACCTTCTGCTGAATGCAATTGGTAAGAAAACTGCCTAAAATGCTTGTCTGTCCTCTGAGCTCCAAAAACAAAACAAAAATAACCACTCAAACCAAAAATAAAATAAAATAAAATAAAAAAAAAATAAAAACAAAACCCCACTTTCTGGAGAATAACTAAAAAGTATATTTTAACAAATAACTATTGGGCTACTACAAAGACAGCATTAGTTATGCCCTTTTCCTTAAAAAATGCATTTTGGTAGAAAACCAGTCTCATACAATTCAACATGTAGTAGCCTCTTGATGAAATAATTCATGATTAGAATTGAGATTAAATATTTAATATCAAATGTGTTTGTGTAAAATGCCTTCTGCAAAATGCCCATTTGACTTTTGACCTTCAGGTAATATTAACCAACAAGGTTTCAGTATAAAAATTGGTATTCAGTGTTTTTCTTTCACTTTGGTCTAGCAAACCAGATTAAAATTTTCAAATGTATGCTTAATGAAAAATTGCAGAAAAGTTAATCTTCCATGTATTCCTTGCTAATAATATAAACACATCATAATCAGTCAATAAACTATTGTTTTTAACATAGAAAAAAAAAACAAAACGAAAGAAAAAACCCAAGAGTTCTAAACATCAGGTCTATGATCCCTCCATGCTGGATGAAATCCATATGAAACAGTAGATTTCAGATACTAGGCATGAGACATTAAAGGATGTGAGTGTTCTCTCAGACAGGGAAACTATATTATGTGAACTATATAATTGGTCCAACTTGACATCTAGAGAGATTCCCTCCCTCGCCTCAGGCCTGAGTATAGGCAGGCAGATAGAGCTCAGAAATCTTTCTGAGCTGAGATGGGATCAGGAATTTAGAGAAGCCAGATAAAATTTTCAGGGCAGGCTCGGCACCTGTGGCTCAGCGGGCTAAGGCACCAGCCACGTACACCTGAGCTGGCGAGTTCGAATCCAGCCCGGGCCCGCCAAACAACAATGATGGCTGCAACCAAAAAATGGCCGGGCATTGTGGCGGGCGCCTGCAGTCCCAGCTACATGTGGGGCAGAGGCAAGAGACTCGCTTGAGCCCAGGAATTGGAGGTTGCTGTGAGCTGTGATGCCACAGCACTCTATCCAGGGTGACAGCTTGAGGCTCTGTCTCAAAAAAAGATAAAAAAAAATTTCAGGGCAAAGTACTAGAAGGAAAAAGAACTGGAGATGTATAGTCTTTTCACCTCAAGTCTGAAGAGAATGGATCAACACATGCAGGTGAGGTAACATCCTAGGTAGAGGAAGTAAACATCAAAAAGCAGAGTGAACACTCCTTTCATTTATCTTACAAGAGGCTTGGAATAGTTTTTATTCCCACCAGCTACAGAGGAAAGTCTTCACACTTCACAGGGCACCTGATAGAATACTTAAAAGGGCATTTCATTAGTAGTGGGATGAAATTAGCTCTAGATTAAAGTTGTTTTGGTCTTACTCAACAAAGCTTAAATGCAGGCTTGGAAAGAAAGAAACTATTTCTAAATAATGTACCTTGGTCCCAGAACAAAGCTCAAGAATACTACAGGAATGCAGAAATATCTGGCACTCACAAGGTGAAATCCAGTGTATACAGTATTTGGTATCCAACTGAAAATTATCAGGCATTCAAAGAAGGGGAAAAACACAACCATAATGAGAAAAATCACTGGAAACATACTAGGAAATGACATAAATAGAATTAGTTGACAAAGATATTGAAACAATTAAAAATATATTCTATATGTTCAAGGAGGTAGAGGAATGCTTGAACATTAAAAGACTAAAAATGCCAGAAGACATATCAAATTTCTAGAGATGCAAACTCTACTGTCTGAGATGAAAACCACACTGGATAGGATTAACAGCAGATTCAATGTTGAATAAAAATCAACAAACTGGGGTGGTGCCCGTAGCTCAGTGGGTAGGGCGCTGGCCACATACACAAGGCTGGCGGGTTTGAACCTGGCCCTGGACAGCTAAAACAACAATGACAACTGCAACAACAAAATAGCTGGGCATTGTGGCGGGCACCTGTAGTCCCAGCTACGTGGGAGGCTGAGGCAAGAGAATCACTTAAGCCCAAGAGTTTGAGGTTGTTGTGAACTGTGACGCTGCAGCACTCTACCCTGGGCAATAGAGTGAAAAAAAAAAAATCAAACTTGAAGATACAACATAGAATCTATCCAAAATTAAACAAAAAGGAAAGACTTAAAACTTGAACAGAGCAAAAAAAACAAAACAGTATCAGTAAACTTTTAGGAGTCTTATATATATGTAATTGGAATCTCCAAAGGAGAGGATAAGACAGAAAAAGTAAAGAAATAATGGCTGAAAAATGTTCAAATTTATGAAAATTATAAGCCCTATACAGTTTCAGTGGACCACAAGTGCAAAGAACATGAAGAAAACTATACCAAAACACAGAATGTTCAAGAATTGCTCAAACCAGAGATAGAAAATATTAAAGGCATTCAGTGAAAAAGACCATACTACACATGGAGAAATGAAGATAAGAATGACGACATATTTCTCATCTGAGATAATGCCAGTGTGAAGATGTTGGAGTAGCATCTTTAAAATATTGGAGGAAAATCAACCTCAAATTTTTTTTTCTTTTTGTTTTTGAGACAGAGTCTTACTCTTGTTACACTAGGTAGAGTGCCTTGGCATCATAGTGCACAGCAACCTCAAACTTTTGGGCTCAAGTGATCCTCTTGCCTCCGCCTCCTGAGTAGCTAGGACTAACGGCACTTGCCACATGTCTCAGTTATTTTTTTTTCCTATGTTTTTTAGTAGAGATAGGGTCTTGGTGTTACTCAGGGCGAGCTACTTCATCTGGCTATCAACCTCAAATTCTATACACAGCAAAAATAATTCCTGAAAATAAAGGTGAAATACAAATTATCTCAGAAATGCAAAAGCTAAAAAATTTGATCGTGAGCAGACTTGTACTACAAGTAAGTGTTGAAGGAAATCCCTAAGGGATAAGGAATAAGATAATGTATGAAAACCTGAGTGTACAGCAAGAAATGAAGAGAAAAATATTATTTTGCAAACAGTTACTGCTTAAAGGAGAAAGTGATAAAATTAATCATGGTGTTTATTTTATATATATGTGTGTGGGCGTGTATATATGGGTTTTTCTGAGACAAAGTCTTACTCTGTCCCCTTCTGTAGAGTTCCATGGAGTCTCGCTCACAGCAACTTCAAACTCTTGGGCTTGAGTGATCCTCTTGCCTCAGCCACCTGAGTAGCTAGAACTATAGCTACCATCACTCAACACCAAGCTATTTTTTAGAGACTGGGTCTGGCTCTTGTTTGGCTGATCTTGAACTCCTGAGCTCAGATGATCCATGTACCTCAGCCTCCCAGAGTGCTAGGGTTACAGGCATGAGCCACCATGTCCAGCCTGTTTATAATATATGTAGAAATAAAATGTTTGCGGGGCGGCGCCATATACCAAGGGTGGCAGGTTTGAACCCAGTCCTGGCCAAAACTGCAACAACAAAAAAAGTAGTTGGGTGTTGTGGTGGGCATTTGTAGTCTTAACTACTCACGTGGCTGAGGCAAGAGAGTTGCCTAAGCCCAGGAGCTGGAGGTTGCTGTGAGCTGTGATGCCACAGCACTCTACTGAGGGTGACAAAGTGAGACTCTGTCACAAAAAAAAAGAAAAAAATAAAATATATGGTCCAGGTGGGGTGTCATGCCTATAATTGTAGCACTCTGGGAGGCTGAAGTGAGTAGATGGCTTGAGCTCACAAGTTTGAGTCCAGCCTGAGCAAAAAGTCACACTCCATTTCTACTAAAAATAGAAAAACTGAGGCAAGAGGATTGCTTGAGCCCAAGAATTGGAGGTTGCTGTTAGATATGACACCATGGCACTCTACCCAGGGCAACAGCTTGAGACTCTGTCTCAAAAAAAAAAAAAGAAAGGATGGAAAGGGATGGAAGGGGAAGGAAAGGAGGGAGGGAGGGAAAGGAAGGAAGGAAAGAAAAAAAAATGTATGACGATGGAAAAGGCAGGCAGTGCCCGTTGCTCAGTGAGCAGGGCACCAGCCACATACACTGAGGCTGGCAGGTTTGAACTTGGCCTGGGCCAGCTAAAACAATAATGACACTTGCAATAAAAAAAACTAGCCAGGAATTGTGGTGGGCTTCTGTAGTTGCAGCTACTTGGGAGGCTGAGGCAAGAGAATCACATAAGCCCAAGAATGGGCCGTGAGCTGTGACGCCATGGCAATCTATCCAGGGTGACAGCTTGAGACTGTCTCAAAAAAATTTAAAAAAATAAATAAATAATAGAGAAAGGCCAGGAAGGGGGAAATAAGATCTTACTGCTGTTAGTATTTTTACACTGTACATAAATTAGTTTATCAATTGAATGTAGATGTAATAAGTTAAAGATGTGGTATATATGATAAATCCCAAAGTAATCATAAGAATAAAAGAAGAGGGCAGCGGCTATGGCTCAAAGGAGTAGAGCGCTGGCCCCATATGCCAGAGGTGGCAGGTGAAACCCAGCCCTGGCCAAAAAAAGAATAAAAGAGCTAATAAGCCAACAAAGATTTAGTGGAATCACAAAAAATTATCAATCTAAAAGAAGAGAATAAGGAACAAAGAAGAGCTGGGAGAAAGTGAAGACAAATAGAAAGATTGTACATTTAAAGCCAACGTTACCGGCCAGGTTCAGTGGCTCATGCCTGTAGTCCTGGCACTATGGGAGGCCGAGGCAGGTGGATTGCTTGAGTGCAGGAGTTCGAGACCAGCTTGAGGAGTGAGACCCTGTCTCTACCAAAAAAGAAAAAGAAAAATTAGCTGAGTGTTGTGGCAGGCACCTGTAATCCCAGCTAGTTGAGAGGCTAAGGCAGGAGTATCACTTGAGCTTAGGAATTTGCAGTTGCTGCAAGCTGTGATCACACCATGGTGCTCCAACTTGGGAAACAGACTGAGCCTCTGTCTCAAAAAACTAAAAAATAACAAAAAATAAAGCCAATCTTATCAATAGTTACACTCAATGAGAATTAACCAAACATCAGAGTGGTTCAAAAAGTGAGACCCATACTTTCAAAATGCTATTAAAAGATATGCCATCCTGCTCCTAATAAAAGTTGGAGAGGCTTGATGAAAACATTTCAAATTGTATATAAAGCCAGTACATTGTATCCCATGATTGCATTAATGTACACAGCTATGATTAAAAAAAAAAAAGGTAAAGCCACGGGCGGGCAGGGCGTGTTGGAGAGGCTATATTAATATCAGACACAGTAAATAAAAAACAAGGCATGTTGGGTGGCACCTGTGGCTCATGGAGTAGGGCGCTGGCCCCATATACCGAAGGTGGCAGGTTCAAACCCATCCTTGGCCGAACTACAAAAGCAGAAAAATAGCTGGGTGTTGTGGTGGGTGCCTGTAGTCCCAGCTACTCGGGAGGCTGAGGCAAGAGAATTCCCTAAGCCCAGGAGTTGGAGGTTGCTGTGAACTGTGTGACGCCACGGCTTTCTACTGAGGGCAATAAAGTGAGACTGTCTCTACAAAAAAAAAAAAAAGAAAAAACAAGGTGTGTCACTGGGAGAAAACAGGTCATTTTGTAAATATCAGAGGGTCAATTAAAGAAAAGGCCATAATACTACAAATTCATTTACCTAATAATAGCTTCAAAGTGCAAGAAGAAAGAACTAAAAATGGGGCGCGGGGGAGGGGGGACTAGTTTTCTTGATTATAGTCAGATTTTAGCACCTCAGTAACTGGTAAAACAAGATGAAAATGTAAAAGACGGCTCGGCGCCTGTGGCTCAACAGGCTAAGGCGCCAGCCACGTACACCTGAGCTGGCGGGTTCGAATCCAGCCCGGGCCCGCCAAACAACAATGACGGCTGCATCCAAAAAGAAAATGGCCGGGCGTTGTGGCGGGCGCCTGTGGTCCCAGCTACTTGGGAGGCAGAGGCAAGAGACTCGCTTGAGCCCAGGAGTTGGAGGTTGCTGTGAGCTGTGATGCCACGGCACTCTTATCCAGGGTGACAGCTTGAGGTTCTGTCTCAAAAAAAAAAAAAGAAAATGTAAAAGACTTGGGCTCAGCGCCTGTGGCTCAACAGGCTAAGGTGCCAGCCACGTACACCTGAGCTGGCGGGTTCGAATCCAGCCCGGGCCCGCTAAACAACAATGACGACTGCAACCAAAAAATGGCCGGGCGTTGTGGCGGGCGCCTGTAGTCCCAGCTACTTGGGAGGCGGAGGCAGGAGACTCGCTTGAGCCCAGGAATTGGAGGTTGCTGTGAGCTGTGATGCCCCAGCACTCTATCCAGAGTGACAGCTTGAGGCTCTGTCTCAAAAAAAAAAAAAAAATGTAAAAGACTTGAACTCCATAATCAACCAATTTAATATAATTGAGTACTCCATAGCAGCAAACATTTTTCAAGTGCCCAAGGGATCTTTAACAAGATAGGCCAAATTCTGGGCAGCAAAACAAGTATTAATGCATGTAAAAGGATTAAAATCATTCAAAGTATGTTCTTTGACCTCAATAAAATTGAATTAGAAGTCAGTAACATCTCTGGGAAATCCCCAAATATTGGGAAACTAAATATAATAGAACCTCCATAGTTGACCACGTCCTTAAGTTGAACTAATGTTCATTTTTTTTTTTTTTTTTTGAGACAGAGCCTCTAATGTTCATAGACTGGACATGCACCATATGTACATATCAGTACAGTAGGCTTACTTTCTTAGGTTGACCACTCCTGTATGTTGACCAGTTTGTTACAGTCCCTTGGGTGGTCAACTTGCAGACATTCTACTATAGTACCATTCTCTACTGTCCGTGGATCAACAAATCAAAAGGGAAGTTGATGGCTTGGCGCCTGTGGCTTAACGGGCTAAGGCACCAGCCACATACACCTGAGCTGGCAGGTTCGAATCCAGCCTGGGCCACCAAACAACGACGGCTGCAACCAAAAAATGGCTGGGCGTTGGGTTGGACACCTGTAGTCCCAGCTACTTGGGAGTGGAGGCAGGAGACTCGCTTGAGCCCAGGAATTGGAGGTTGCTGTGAGCTGTGATGCCACAGCACTCTATCCAGGGTGACAGCTTGAGGCTCTGTCTCAAAAAAAAATA
>CAUYRH010096508.1:0-24958 GCA_963574655.1 Perodicticus potto
CCGTTCAGGGGGAAACAGTTTACAGCAGTTTCCGTGGTTATGAACTATATTTCAAACACAACAATCCACCAAATCGCTGTGCGTTGCCAAGTGCTCATCCACTCCGACAATTCACACGGCGAAAGGTCCAGTACTCCCTCCGTCTCACCTGCTGACTGGAGAGTGATGAACTACCAGACTGTCACCGCCGCCATCTTCCGAAAATCTCCTCTTTGTTGAATTTTTAAATCATGTCCTGATTTTTTTTTGTTGTTGTTTCTTTGAAATAGTTTTCTACTGTCTCCTCAATTCCATTCTTTTTACTTGCCATTCCTACTCTGAATTCCATATTTGTCATTTCAACAATTTCTTTTTGGTTGGAGTTTGTTACTGAAGAAGTATCATGATCCTCTGGGGATGTTGAGACAGGCTATTTTTTAACATTGCTAGAGTCTTTACATTGGTGCCATCTCATCTGGGGTCTCTTCTTTTGGCACAAAACAGATAACAGATATGGTACACCTGTTCTCTTCTACTGAGACCTCTGCTGCTTGATGAAGATAGGGATGGGCCTCTAGATGATGGGCTTGGATCCTACTATGGAAGCCTGACCAGGAAAGAGAGGGAAAGATGCGTGGTGAGCCTTTAATACTGATGCTCTGCTGCATCTCCTTGTCCTCCTGTATTTGTCACCAGGCTGCTGTGGCAGAGCAGCCCTTGGTGCTAAGTGTGCATGTCGGGTGTAACTGGCCTGCAGAAAGGAGTGTATCTGGGGGATGGAAGAGGTCTGCTGTGTGTAGCATATACACATGCAGCCCTGGGAAGCCAAGGCACCAGGTTCATGGGCTGAACAAGGTCCACGTAGAGTGACACAAGGCAGAGCAGGTCCTCAGGGCCTCACTGCCCCACACGTTCAGGAGGTGCAGAGCAGGCCAGCAGATCACAGCTCAGACATGGGATGTAGCAAGATCCCCAGACACAGCAGACTCATGAGGCAAGGGCATGTATCCTGGATGGAGTAGGACCATGGTGTGTGATGGTCAGCCACATGGGGCAGGGTGGCCTCAGAGCAGGGTAGGGCAAGCAAGCAGGGCAGGTTGCAAGTAGGGCATGGTGCCCAAGGTGCTCATCCTGGACAGTGTAGGTGCCTGGCATTTAGACTGCTGAGATCAAAAGGCTGTGCCACACTGCTTTTCAAGTCCAGCTGCCATGGTAGTGGGCAGTGGGCACTGACAGCTACACACACATGTGCTATTCTGGCCACATGGTAAATGCAGTAAACCCTGGCCTGGATCACCAGGCCACAGCAATGGTGCTGAGCCTGTGGTCTCCTGTTCTACTGAGGACTCTGTGGTGGTAGTGGCAGTGCAAATGCTCATCTTCTGCCCATGGGATTCCCTTCTTCCTCCCTGCATGTCAGGGGCAAGGGGAAAGCTATAGTCACAGATCTGATCTTGGTCAAAAGTAGGATTTTGGGGTTGGGATATTACTATGGTGCCGGCCACCCAGGGCCTGCCAGCTAGTCATCCCTTCTCTCCATAGTAAAGCAGCTGGTCAGGGCTTTGTATTAGTCCAGGGCCTGCTACAGTAGAGGAGCCGTCTTGCCTCTCCAGTTTTAGTATCCTCAGGGGAAGTGTGGCTTGGGATTTTCCCAATTTGTGAGTGTTTTGTCACAAAAAGGTGTTGAATCTTGTCAAATGCTTTTTCTATATCAATTGAAATGATTAAATGGCTGTGTCATTGGCTCTGTTAATGTGATGTACTACATTGATTGGTTTTTGTATGTTGAACCATCCTTGCAATCTAAAGGATGCAAGGGATAAACCCCATTTGCTCATGGAGTTACAACTTAGATGGATTCCATTATAAAAGCTAGTTATATGGTCGCATTTTTAATAACAAAGAAATCAAAACCATTTACTGATGGGGAATTTATTAAGCAATGCATGGCAGGGATACTTTGCCCTGGACAAAAGGGGGGTATTTCTAAAATCAGTTTGTCTCACAAGACTATAACCAGGCAAACTGAAGAAATTGGAAAATCTATCAAAAGAAGTTTGGAGGCTTGGAACCTGTGGCTCAAGCAGCTAAGGTGCCAGCCACATACACCTGAGCTGGCAGGGTCGAATCTAGCCCCGGCCTGCCAAACAACAATGACAGCTGCAACCAAAAAATAGCTGGGTGTTGTGGTGAGCTCCTGTAGTCCTAGCTACTTGGGAGGCAGAGGCAGGAGAATCGCTTGAGCCCAGAAGTTGGAGGTTGCTGTGAGCTGTGATGCCACGGTACTCTACTCAGGGTGACAGCTTGAGGCTCTGTCTCAAGAAAAAAAAAGAAGTTTGGAGAGTAAAGCTGCTAATTTTAAATTTTATGTTTTGGTGATATATTATAGCATTGATGCTACAGATATGGCTCAACTTGTCATTTTTATTAGAGGTATTGATAATGAATATAATGTTGCTGATGAAATGGCTTCTTTAGTGCCATAAAAAGACATAAATAAAATATTTATACAAAGCAGTAAAAAATATGTTAAAGTGATTTTTTTGTCTATTGTCAACTTATCTGGTATACTTACTGACTGTGCCCCAGTAATGGTAGGTAAAGGATTAATAGAGGACAATGCAATTGCTACCCAAAACTCACATTTGATGATGCATCACTGTATAGCACATCAAGAAAATTTATTGTGCAAAAGTTTTAAAAATGGATAACATCATGCAAATTGTAATCAAGACTGAATTTCATAAGGGTCAAAGGATTGAATCATCATCAATTCCAGGAATTCCTTAAAAGTATTTCCAGGAAAAAAATTAATATTTTTGTGCAATTGTGACTTCATTTTCAGTTGACATAAATATATTACCTGCTAATTTTTCAAGTGGGATGCATAGATATCAACTTAAAGAAAAGTTTGATCATGTAAAGAGATTGGACTTTTCTAGAAACTTTCTTCTCAAAGACAAATATCTCTCACTTCACCATCATGTCTTATTCATCTCATCCCTTTTTGGCAGCACTTGCATTTGCAAGCAATTCTTTTCAAAGATGAATCACCTTAAGAGTAAATTCAGAACCAAAATATGTGAGGAGCATCTTGAGAATTCACTGAGAATTGCAAGTACACCCATTAAACCAAATATTGATGCATTAGTTTCTCAAACACAGTGTCAAATACCCCACTAGTTTTATGTTGTCTAATTTTCTTTTACTTTTATAATAAAAGAATAAAAAAAACCCAAGACACTTTATTACTTAGATATGTATATTTTCTATACTAGTGGTCACAAACTTGGGACCTACTTGATGATTTTAAAAGATTTTCTAAATGGGCCACTGAATAATTAAGACTAGTAAGTGAGGACTTTTTGCTTATCTGCAGTGGCAGATATCTTGAAAATTTTGCACAGACCTTTTTTTTCTTGCTCATCAGCTTGGGTTAGTGTTGTGTATTTAATGTGTGGCCCAAGAGAACTCTTCTATTTCCAATGTGGTCCAGAGAAACCAAAAATTTGGACACCTTTTTTTAAATAAGTGTTTCAGTTTGCACAATGAAAAATGTCTGAAGCTCTGTTGTGCAACAATAAGAATCTAGTTAACACTACTAAACTGTACACCTACAAATGGTCAAGATGGTAGGTAATTTTATGCTTTGTTTTTTACCACCATTAAAAAATCCACAACCCCCAAAATCAAACAAAGAAAACTAAACAAACCTGATTGAGAAATAGGTGCAGGGAGGTGAGAGCTCAAGTGGCAGTGTGTGGTTAAATAGTGCCTCTGCTATTCCTACCTTTGGTCTCTGGGGGCCTTCCTCTTGCTGTCTCCTACTAGGGAGAGTATAATTCTTCCTGGGAACCTCTGCTTGTATTTGTCAAAGACCTTCTGAAGAATGGATGCTTTCAAGAAGGGCAAGCTTTACAGTGTAACCCTCTCTATCCCAGGAGTTTGTATCTCTGGTAAGATGAGCTATACATTGAATACGTTAACCCCCCAAGGACCACTGACTATAATAATCATAGTAATTGCCATTATTTATAAAGTGCTTAATATGTGCCAGATATTAGTCCAAATACTTTAAGTGTAGTGATTTACTTAATGCTTACAACAATTTGTGATGGCAATGCTGCTTATATCCCCATTTTACAGATAGGAAAACAGAGCCAGGTTTACAATGTTGAAGGAGTCCCTAAAAGGTGCCTCCAGGAAATGTTCATGAATTATTTGTTTTTAATCCAATTAGCCTATGGAATCATTCATTTTTTATTAGAAAGAAAAGCCTTCACTGGGAGTTTATATATTCAACAAATGTTTGTTGATCAACATTCTCTGTGGGGGAGGAGGAGATTAAGGGGAGGTGGTGAAAGGGAGGGAAACCCCCAGCTCACATTTATGTAAATTGGTTTAGTCAGGTAGTTCTCCTTTCCATCTGAATGGGAGCAGCCCAACTGGAGTAAAAACAGACCCCATTAGTAGGAGTGCAGAGGATAATGACTGGGGGCAGAGTCAGGGTAGGGGTTGTATATGCTCTGTGCAGTCAGTAATTGGAGGAAGAATTCAGTAGTTTCAATTAGAAAATAGTTGAGTCAGATTTTTGACTCATGCACTTATTGAAAAGATACAAATACAACCAATTTCTCATCTGGTTTTAATTAGTATACCTGCACAATGGAGTGTCCATATGAGATTTTCACCCAAACAGAGTGAAAGGAAAGTCGTTAAAGAAGAACTTTGATCCAAGTAACTTTAACCACCTGTTACCCTGCTTCTCCCAGAGGGGTAAAACACTCCCAGAAATAAGGTAGTTACATTTAGGAATTGTTTTAGACCACCCGCAATCATTTAGTGCCTGTTTCAGGGTGCAGATACTTACTTTACCTCTGGGAAATAGTTTTAGTCCTGAATAGTTTTAGTACACATTCAGTGTGTACAAAAACACGCTTGTTAGTGTAAGATGGAGTTACACAGATCCACAATGCAAAGTGTTAATTAAGTTGGAAAACTATACTATGGTCTTAAGTAATAGAAATTTACTTATTCATAGTTAGAGAATATTCGACTAATCATTTAAGTGTGCATATTCACTGTAGATGGCAGAGTTGAGAACTTCATAAACAGAAAATTCATCTGATCTAAGATACATATATATTATTTTAAAACTCTATGAATACCACTTTCTGTCTTTTGATGTAAACAGCCAGATGTTACCCTTATGGAATAATTGAAAATACTTAAAATATACTTATGGCTCATTTCATCAAATAAATGTATGTCTCAATTTGAAAAGAAACTTAAATTAAGACAAGCAATAGGACAAGACATGCAGCTAAAACACTTAAAAAAAAAAAAAAAGCCCTGTGGACCCAAAATTTCTCACATGTCGAAATAGAGCAGACATCCTTTAAGATGTTTAAGGAATGAACATAGAAACAATGTGTAGCCCATCGTGTAGCCCTGCCAGTGTAATGAGTGTTTTATTTAATCCAGATTTCCAGAAGCAAATGTGATTAAACTATTTTATGAAAATGATGGTACAATTACCAGTGGTGATGAGGTATAATATTTTCATGTACTGAAAGTGAATATCATTAATAGAGCCTTTCCTTTTCAGAAAAGCAGCTCTCATAAGTGAGCACTCAGGGCTCTCTTCTTCCCTCAGCCTGCAATCTGAAGCATCATTAGCATAATGGGAAATTTGCACAAGCTTCCAGGAAAACACATCTCATTTGGGAGTCTGATTTCCAGTTCGGATCTGCTGTAATATTGCACCTGGTGTCTTTAAATAAAATGGGGAGTTTATGTGTGCAGAGGGTGGTGATAAGTGATAAGCTAAATAGTCATTTTTCCCAGATAAGAACAGATCCCTTAGGGTTTTGACTAGGTTAAAATCGAAAGCAAGCTAAGCTACGTACCAACAAACAGAAAGCTTGAGGCAAGGATCGCAATGTATTCAGATCTCAGATTTTCAGTTTTACATGACAATTTAATGTAGGAAATGACTATCGAGACAAGAAAATTGTTTTAAATTCTTATCTTTCCCTAACAACAAAGCATACATCTCTGACAATCGCATGAATCCCATTAATTTTTTTCTCTTTTGCCAGTGAATATAAAGGATGCGCAATGCAGGTGTTAATCATTTCTTGCCCTGCCCCAGTCAGGAGATGAACTGTACAGAGTCTCAAGGAAGTGGGGGGAATAGCCCAGTCTAGTTACCTGAGTCTAGCAGCTCCTGAACATTGTGTGCGTGTGTGGGTGTGTGCACATGCACACGTGTGTGGTGTTTACGGCTGTTCATCAGGATGACGGCTGTGAAGAATTTAACAGTAAATGATCATTTTTTTTTCTCTTGGCATAGATTATTTTCCTTGGACCCGATTCATGGGACCATTGACTTGCACAGGAAACACATCTTTATCCCAAATCAGAACATCTCTGTCTATACCTTTCGGTCTGTCTCTCTCATCTTGATATATTTAAGTCAGTATTGTCCATCCTGTCACCTCCAAGGTGCTAGTTTTCAGGTGGTCTGTAGCAGCAGCCCTCCATAGGAATGTGGCCGCAGTCTAACGTCACGATCGGCAGGGACGTGGCAGAGGTAATTTATTTTGAATAAGGTGGTATTAAGGTTCACGGAGAGTGTAGGTTTTCTAAAAGTATCACTCACTGTCTCGGTGGCACTGTGCTTTGCTTTCTTGGGTCCGATTGGAGGACTCAGAATTATGTAGACATTCTTGTGAATTAAGCCTTATCTGGGTAGATCTGTGAGGAGGTAGCAGACGTCTTCCTTCCTCAGTGCCCTTCTGAAAAAATACAATCGAGAAGTCTGATTTAGAAAATGCCAGAGTGGGTGGATGTTGATCTGAGATAAGTAACAACTTTCTTATATTGAATATGTATCTTACTGGAGACGTTCAAATATGTTCAATATATCTTCAAGTTAGAATTATATCTCTTTTCCAAAAGTAATAAGTGCATTTTAGCTGTGACTGGGCAGAGACTTCAGTCTGGCTCTAAAGCCAGGTATAAAATGATGCTGCTTCTAAAATCTCACTGAGGACCAAACGTCAACTGATGGGCCAAGTTCAATGACAATGTAGAGAATTTCTTCCAACAGAGTGGTATAGCCACATAGGCGTAATAACTGGATAGTAGTGTCGACTTGGGAACCCCACTGCTGGCAAGTGTAAATGTAAATGTTCCTAGTAAGTGTAAGAGAAGCCCCTGACAATTTGAATGCTGAATATTATGCACTTCATAAAAGTCAAAAGCTTCACTGACTCCAATTCTTGTTCGATACTAAATATGGAATCTAGAAACAAAAAAAGGCTGGTATCTGCACAATCCCTGCAAGGCAGTTGAGTGGGTCATCTCTTACCACACCAGGAGATGTTAATAAACAATGTAAATTTCAATTAAACTGAACGTAGCTATCGGGCCAGGTCCTGTCTCTATCAGGCATTAAACCTATGGTTACGGGCTTTTTAAATAATGTTCCTTTAATATTTTCCAATATGTTAAAGTTCCAGTGTTTTACCATTATTGATTCATACTTTTCCTTGAGTGCACACAGAGGGTAGTTACACAATCTTTCCTAAGAATCCTTTGTGAAATGATTACTACATGGGTGCTCTCAGTACTATAAACAAATTGCTCATGGAAGGCTGGTCCTACACATGGCATCTCAATCTGTGGTAACACTATGTAAAGAATGTCTGTTTTACCTTTTATTTGCTTTTCTTATGCTTGTAACCTTGATAATGTTGATTATCATTAACAATGATAATGTTTTATCCTAACAACTTTCCTGCCTAGGTCCCTATGAACTACTTTATCACATATGGCTCTCGGTCATTTGGCATCAAGCAAAACTATATATTTATTATCCTTTACACTATGCTAATACAAATAATGGAAGTCTGCTTTTAAAATCCATCTCTCTGACAATTACACACAAGAAAAAGAGTTCCCCTCTGTTTAGTGTACAATTTCATATGGCTCCATTAATTATTTTAATCAGAAGTAGTGAGATGTATTAATTTTTTCTTTCTCATAGGCCATCCCATTGAGTCTTAATAAATACTAAACACAGGAAAAGTTACTCTGACATTAATTTACCAACCTCTATGTATTGAAGGTCTGCTATGGGCCCAGCAATGCATCAGTTATTGGGGATGAGTCAGTGGGAAGTCAAAGTCCTTGTTCTCATGGAGCTTCCAGTCCAGTGGACAGGTTGATAAGTAACAGACAAATGAGGTAGCACGCGAGTCACTTATCTGGTGACAAGTTCCAGAAAGACATAAAGCCGCAATAGGGATAGAGAGGGGCAAGGGAGTGGAAGCACCCTTTCAGACCAGCTGATCAGAGAAGGTTCTATTTTTCTTTGCAAAAGTGCCATAAGACAAGAAACCTGAATTAAGTGAGGTTTTCAAGAAACCTGAATTAATAATCACCTGAATTATTTCCCACAGTAAAGGGAATGCCTGAATGAAGAACTTTCCAGGCTTAGGGATTGGCATATTGAAAAGTCCTAAGGCAAGAATGAGTTTGGCATTTTTAGGTATTGCTGAAGTTGAGTGAGTGAAGAGAAAAATGGTAGGTGACCTGATCAGACAGGTGAGCAGCGGTTGATCATCTTGGGCCTTGTGGGCCATGGATCAGAATTGGGATGTGTTAAGAAGCCACGGAGAAGCAAGAGAGAGATGCGATGCACGTCCTACCAAGAGCACTTCCTCACACAAAGGACAGTGCAAGACAAGTAGGGAAACCACCGAGACAGCGGATGTGCCCACAGGATTTTCCTTGTCAGATCCGATGTGAAATGACAGAAAGGATTCGAGCACCAGTGCAGGCGTTCAGCCTGTGCAACCGGGTTCATAGGATGCCATTTCCAAGACGAGAAACGCTGAGAGAGGACTGGGTTGGGGGTTACTAGAGTTCAGACTTGGGGGTGCCATATTTGAGGTGCTGTTAGTTTCCCAAGTGGAAGATGTGAAACAGGCAGCTGAATATCCAGATCTGTAGTTAGAGGACAGCTTTGGCTGGAGGGACAAATTTTAGAGCTATTGACTTACAGATGGTACGTAACACTATGTGATTATAGGAAATACCTTAAAGTATGATTTTTCGTTTGTTTGTTATTGGAGACAGAGTCTCACCATGTCACCCTTGGTAGAGTGCTGTGACATCACAGCTCACAGCAACCTCAAACTCGTGTCCTTAAGTGATTCTCTTGCTTCAGCCTCCCAGTAGCTGTGATTGCAGCTGCCACAATGCTTGGCTATTTTTTTTGTTGCAGTAGTTGTCATTGTTTAGCAGGCCCGGGCAGGGTTCGAATCTGCCAGCCTCGGTGTATGTGGCCAGCGCTGTAACAAGTGTGCTATGGGCACCGAGCCTTAAAGTATGATTTTTGATGGCTCAAAAAAAATTGAGATTTGAAGAAGGAAGAGCCCACAATGGACACTGAGAAAGAATGGTCCTCAGAAGCCAAGTGACAAGGAAGTCAGAACAGAGTGATCAACTGTATAGCAAATGCAGCTGGGAGTTTAGGTAGGATAAAGACACAAAACCCGAGGGGCAGGTCTTCTCTAACCTTGTGAAGAATGATTTTAGTGGGTAATAGGTGTTGAAGGGGAGTCTGTGAAGATTTGCAATAATTCGGAGGTGTTTTTGTAGAAAAGAGAGCAAGAAATGGGGTGATAGTTGGACAAGGACGTGGGATCAAAGAAGGAGCTTGCGTTCTTTTCTTTCCCTTTTTTTCCCTTTCCATTCCTCTTATCATCTTTCTTTCTCTTTCTTACTTTCTTTTTTTTAATTATTATTTATAGTAAATCATAGCTGTGTATATAAATGCAATCATAGGGTACAATGTGCTGGTTTTATATATAATCTGAAATATTTTCATAAACTGGTTAACAGAGCCTTCACGGCACCCTCTTAGTTATTGTGTTAAGACATTTATATTCTACATTTAGTAAATTTCACATATACCATTTCCTCCTCTGCAGTCTCTCTCTTTTTCATTTTGACACTTGGGGAGTTTTTTCTATTTGCTAATAAAATGATACAGTTGGGAGGAACATTTTGATCATGTAGGAGTCAGTAGATTCCATATTTGGTATTCCATATTTATAACTGCAGGAGCAAAATGCTTGGCAAGGCGAGAGGGTGGGGCCAGTACAGGGGTTGGGCGAGGGGGTCAACCTTAGACTAGAGTAGGGACAATGCATTCTTTGGAACAGGAGGAAGGCACCAGTGCAGCTGGGGACAGATCAAATGACTATTCTGTGTATGATTACTTTTATTTTCTTGCTAAAGCCTATAGACAACAGAAACTTAACATCTACCATTCTAGAGGCTACGGATTTGAAATCAAGATGTCCCAAGGCTACACTCCCTCTGAAACCTGTGGGGGACCTTTCTTTGCCTCTTTAGAGCTTCTGCTTTGCCAGCAATCCTTGTCATTCCTTGGCTGGTGGAGTCATAACTGCAACCCTCTGTTATTCCATGGTATCTTCTGTGAGTTCTTTCATAAGAACACCAGTCACGGGATCGAGGCCTCCCCTGCTGTAGGACCGCATCCACAAATACTTAGCGAAAGCCCAGTATACATCGGGCGGTGTGCTGAACTCTTCACCATGATGAATATACAGGCAGTAATTTCCTAATCTTGCCGCAACTGCCAAGATCTCTCCATTTAGAAAAAGAATTCAGACAATGTCAACCACTAAAATTCAGATTTATACAAATGTGGGGGGGAAGGAGTAACAAAATCAAGGGAAACATGTGGGCTTCGAGGAGTGAATTTATGCTGAGGGAGAGAGTAAGACCTGGTGAGTTGTCTTGGCAGAGGCTATGAGCAGTAGCTGGGAGAAATGGCTCCGGGTGCAGTCGGCAGCTGTCATAGAAACCTGTGTTGACCCACTGCGCTGAGGGCAGACACACATACAGAACAGCTTGGAGCAAGTAGCAGTGTGTGGCAGGGCCCCAAAATGGCCTCACGCAGACTGGGGAGAGCCTTCATTTTGCTTTCCCTTTTGTAGTTGGGGATGGGTGGTCAGTGGGACCAGGATCACAAGTGGCACCAAGTTGCCTGGCAGCCCAGGTGAGTGATGCGGCGTGGCCTTGGGCACCACCGTGGTCAGCAGGGGGGAACAGTGACGAGGGCAGCTGGGTCTGAGCATGTAGGAGACAAATGCAGGGACCCCGGACCTGAGACGCTGCACGGCCAAGGCCAGACCTGTGCTGAGCCCTTTAGAAATGGTAACCCCATTTAAACCTTACACCCCGTCAACTAGGTGCTGTTATTTGCTTCCTCAGCGCACGAGGAGACCAAGCCCCTCTCCAGGCTAAGTCAGTTGCAAAGGTCCCATAGCTAGGGGGGAGCAAGGCTGGGTTCAAAGCCAGGCAGTTTGGCTCTGTAGTCTGTGCTTTTAGCCACAGTGTCCGCCCTGCTGTCAAATAGGAATCTCTGGCCTGTAGGTTCATGTGGTCATTTGACAAATATTTCTTAAAATGCTGTGTGCTAACAACTATTCTTGGTGCTGGAAATAAAATAGTGAACAGATGAGATCTCTGCCTGAATAAAGGCAAGGACACAGACTAATAGAAAATGGTAACGAATGAGCAATGACATTTAGAGCCGTGCTGTGCAACATGATGGCCTGTGTGACTGAGGATCTGATTTTCTAGTTAAATTCATTTTAATTTAAATTTGTCTCTATTTAAATTTAAACATGATACTCAATCTGATTGCTGAGGAAGTTTCAAGTGTCTGCCAGCATGCTCTGCAGAGGATGTAGGGGCAGTCTGGGCCTCCCAGAGACACCCCCACAGAACCAAGGGGCTGGAGAAGCAGGAATTGGGGCTGACATCTTAAAGTTGTGGGCACTGTGTGAGCGACTCTGGTTAGGCCCTAAAATATCTGGGTTTTACGATCTGGCTTGTATTAAATATTCAGTGGGTATTTATTGAATTAAAAGTCCTGACAGTAACATTGTTTCTTTTGAGAACAGAAGGCAAATTCTCATGTCCAAGTCATCCCACTTCTGATTCATCCCATTTGGGAATGTTTTAGTAATGACTTCCTGAACATGGTCAGCATTAGCCCCCAGTTTAGGAATCCTACCGACGGCCATGCTGGGCTGACAGGCCGGCAGCCAGAGCCTAAATGCTCCTGGCCAGGGAGCTTTATGAGAACAGACCTGCTTCAACAGCAGGGGATAAGAGCAAAATCACTCTCTATTGATCAGGGGTGGAGGTCATGCCTGAGCTGAGTACTGCTTTATTGCAAGCTTTCAGTAGCATGGAAATGGGCATTTTTCCCCCCTAAGTTGAAAGCAGCATGGTGTAGAAGTGAAACAATGCAGCCCCAGAGATCAGGAGTCTGGCGTTTAGAGGCTCGGCCAATCTACTGTGTGACCTTGGGCAAACCACTTGTTTTGGGGCCTCCGGTGCTGTTGGGATAAACTGGTCTTCTAGCTCCTTAAAATCATGAGATGCGTTCTGCCTGCATTGGCTGGCCGTGTGAATACTATAATGTCTCATGTATGTTTCACCACTTTCCTCTTTGGTCTATCAGACTGCCACATAAACCGTGCCCGTCTGAAGCATATTAGTTCTGGACAATTAACATCTTATTTGAACAAATCTTTTCAATTCAATGGCAAAAATTAACCAGTAAAATTTCATAATTGTTGTAAAGTGGGTTTACCTCTATTTCTTCACAGTGGGTAGCAGGCTAAACACACTGTAAACAGTCTCTGGTATGCAACCAAAATATTTACTTAAGATCTTAAGAGGTAAGTGGATAGACCGGAGTCTAATTACCAGCAAGAGGGACAAGAGTCACCAAATTAAACAACAATATTATAAACTTTACAGGACACTTAGATGTGACAATAAAAGGTAAAGGTCAATGAACTTATGAGTGTTTTTAGCATGAATTTATTTCTCCTCAATGATAATGTTTTTATATTAAGGGAAAGTTTGAGAAATCAGATATTATCTAAGCAGTTAAATTTTTAGAATCTAGTGTCAGCTCTCTGATTTGGTATTGCACATTTTACAGGCTCTCTTTAGGTGTTTTGAAGATTTTCATGTATACAGATGAAATGCTTGGTGTTTCAAGCCTTACGACCTACATCTTACAAAGTGATTTTAGATACTTTCCACGGGGGGGAAAAAAAGAAATATGTAAAGAATATATAAAGTAAAACCATATCTATTATCCTTATGTATTTTAGTGCAGAGTGCTAAAGAACTTAAGACAAGAGCCGCAAGAATCATGTCCAAAACCCAGCACAAAATTAAATTGAATTAAAAGTTGGGAAGAAAAATGAAACAAAACAGAAAACCTGGCTCTGAGAGGTAAAATGCAGAATGTATTTTCTCCTAGAAAGATCCTTATAATCTGTCTGGAAAGGGTAAGGTGACCAGACAAAGGGAAAGGAGAAGATTTTCCATGTTAAAAATGTATTCTTCTTAAAATAACAAAAATACTTGAAAATTAATACCATTTAATCTTTCGACAAATATGTGTTCTGCACAGGATAAGTGCCAGAAACTGTACTAGTTGTTTGGCCCAGTTATAAGTGTTGGATGTTTTGAAAGACACCCAGCAAACAAAATAAATGGACCAAATAAATCTGTAAGATTTTATTAATTGATTTATAAATATCTACAATAGCAAGTATAGAATTCCTTGTATTTTTTCCAATAGCCATAGCTCAAGATTATAGCTCAAAATGCAGGTTGCTTCCAAGCATTCAAGAGACTGATTATCTAGCTGAGGGAGCAAGATACACTCCCATGAAAAATGACGGAGTAATCCAAGACAACATATAAGTAAATGTGACAATCTCGTACAATTCATAGTTCTCACGTTCCACGGCATTCAAGGCTCATTTTGTGATTGAACTTGGTAGGAGAAGCATTAGGAAAGAAGCACATGGCGAACTCTTCTGTGAGAGAAGAGAATGTAGATAGCAGGTAATATAAGGACCATCCAGGGATTTTCTCCTTTCTGGAGGCTGTGAGATGTCCCTGAGGGGGAGGAGCAGTTCAGGGAGAGATTAGAGACCTAGAAAGAAATCACTCTATGAAAATTAACTAACCATGAAAATTCCTGAAGAAGAAGAGAAGCTAGAGAAGCCATCTGTCTGTGTGTATGAGTGAGACTGGCAAACGCCATTGTGTGACGGGGCCCTTGGTGACTGTGGGGACACTGTCCTGTAGAGTTGCGTTTCCCAGCCTTGGGCAACAAGGTTTTCTCATGTGTCAGATTTTCTTTAAGTTTTGTTCCCCTCTCATGCTGATGAAGCATTCAGTAATTTTCTTTCAAGTAAACAATTGCCATATTCTCTTTTTTTTTCTCAAAAGATCTCCAGTTATTTCTCGCTCATACTTGTTACTTTCTTCAGATTCATTAGAGCAACACTGCTCTAAAACCTGCTTTGAGGACCTTTAAGCCCCCATGAGACATGATTATGGGTTTTATTCTCACTAAAGCAAACATTCTGGTGGATCTTCTTGCCATCATAATAAAGGCAGGTTTCTAAATATTAGATTGGGTCTTTATTTATAAAGCTTTGGTGAAGTATCTAAAATTACACTCAAAATGCTAAGCATCCCAGCGTGAGTTAAAGGAATTCTGTTTTCCAGGAGTGCACAACTTAAAATCATCACTGAAATCATTCAGATGACCATTAGCTCATCTCTATAATATTACTGTATAATTTCAACTGCTTCACATTATCAGAAAAAACTGTATTTTGCAATGTGGTATCCAGAGATATACATTGTATCATGGTTTCAACATTCTTTGTTGACAGCTGATATCAGAACCACTCAACAGATTTTGTCAAATGATTATATTTAAAGCCCATTTTACAATATTTTGCCAAGTTTCTCTCTTTCATGAAATATCTATATTCACAACTTTTCTTTGCCAGATGTACATAGTATCAGCTTACATATTTCTGTCCTGATATCACTTTATCACAGATTTATAATCCTATCTTTCTGAAGTATATTTTTATAATGTCCCTATCTTTGTTATAATATATAATAACAATCTTTAACAAACATAAAAAGGACCTATTGGTAGATTACTTAAGAATATGTGCATTACTTGGTAAATGTACTTACTTTTTACTTTGAGTAGGAAGAGGTGACTCTTACTTTAAGGGTCTACTCTCCTAAACCGGCACCCTAGCATTCCAAAACATTCACTGAAGTTTAAAAATTGGGAACAGTTCTCAAGACTTCAGTCCAGTGTCTCAGGCTATATGGAAATCTACCCTATCTCTTCTAGAAATACTGCTTAAAGCTGAAAATGACAAGATTGGTGATAATATTTAGAGATGAATATCATATTTGCTGTCTATGAAAGAATACGGGCAAAATGTATATGTGTGTTGATAAATATATGTGCATGTATACATATATATATTATCAGCTTTCTTACAACAACACTGAGAAAGGAAAGAGAAGAGGAAAAAAGAGAAATAAAAAGAGAAAGAATCTATGGTGCAGCAGTGACAACTTTTAGGAACACCAATGAGAGAACAGAGACAAATCATAGTATTTACAGAGAAGAGAGCCGGGGACAAAATCAAAGGCAGAGCTAGCTGCCCAGTGCTTTGGAAGGAAGACGGCTATGAAGGGACCATCTGCACTTCAATGTTGTTGAAGGCATCATCCTAAGAATGGCCAGGAAATGACAAGATAGACAAGCAGACCAAAACAAAATAGAAACAACAAAGCCAAGCCAGCCAGGACCTCAGTTGCTCCCAAGAGTTCACTCTCAGGTGTCCCAGACCCCAGAGGAAGCATACTCTATTTTTTATAGAGCTTGCTGGAGACAAAATAGGCAGTAAAACAGCATTCAAAGAAAAAAAAAATCAAATAGATATTGAAACTGTAAACAGAATAGGAGTTTGAGTTATTTTAATATAGATGGGGTACAGCCAAGTAGAAGCACATATTATAGACTTTATGTCTTATGGAAGCATATAGGTCATTAGCAGGGAATCCATGTACTAATACCCATCACCAAGCTATGCTGAGACAAAAGTAAAAGCAAATTTAGATTTATCTACTTCAGATACTATTTCCTACTTATTCATCAGCAGCACACAGGGATTTTGCTTACTCGCAATGTTTTACTCACTCACTGTCCATTATTATTTTGTTCCTTTGGAGATATTTATAACTTTGGCAGCCTGATTGTTCTATCAGCTTTCTTCAATATCCTTTGACTTCCATTTGGAAAGCATGGTTTCTTATCACATTGCTATTACCCTCATCTCTTCTCTTGCTCTCATTTCCATCTTTCAAATTCTTCCAATTGTGTTTTTATTGCATAATTGCCAGCACGTCTATAATTAGTCTTATAAGCCTAAGCAAAACTCTTATGTGTCTTATATGTAGACTGAGCCTGAAAATGAAAATAAATAGTGCTTACATTATTATTAATATGGATATATGTATTTTTCTTCTGCTTAATAAAATACTATTCTGAACATTAAAAGGGAAAAATGAAATTATTTCTAAAGGGGGAAAAAAAAGGAAAATCTTGACTGATCAGGTTTATTTTAGGTCAATTACCTTATAAAATACCAAGACTCAGAAGGGTAGTCATTAAAATTATTTTCAGAGTCCATGTCATTCATCTTAAACTTTTAAAAAGAGCTATATCCACCATTTGCTACATTAGAGCACCACAAGTTTATAGTAATGATTCTCAGGAAGACACGGGTATTTTTAATTGCCATCATGCTTATTTTAAAAAGCAGAATAGTTTATTACCTATGTGTATTTTCCAGAGAATGGATTTAGTGCTTCTAGTTGAGACAGTATATAACTAGACTTGATATACTGTAGGTTATAAAAGCTGCAACAGAAAAATATTAAAGCATATTAATGTGGCTTTTTAAAACAATAGGTTTCTAAGCACCATATTGGGAATGAAATAATGGCTAGAGTTCAGTTTTAGCAGTGCTTACTTCCAAATAGTCACCAGAGGATAGAAGGCAGAGTTGCTGACTGTAAGCAGAAGAGGGGGAGAAGGCTTGTCCTTTGTGTCTGGGACTTTAGGCTACACTAAGAGAAAGCTTTTAGTAATTGAATTAATTCATTATTCTTCAAAGTCATTGCTTCTTTACTTTTTTTTTATTGAGTATAAACTAGTGCATGTAAAAATACTTTTCTCTCTCTTCTTCTTTTGTCTTTTTATAGCTCCGAATGAATGTATCTTAATGGCCTCTGCTTGCCTGCCTCACTCATAGGGCCACTGTGAGCAAAGCTGATCACTGTCCCACCAAGCTAGCTACAGCTGATTGGATAAAGGGTGGGTGCCAATACCTAGGACAGGTGGAATCTTGAATTCAAGCCAGATAAATTGCTAATTTACAAAAAAAAAGAAAATATTTTGGGAGGAGGGAATATTGGAAAACTCATCAAATTTATGGGAAGTTTGGAGAATTCTTTTTAGAAAACGGTGTATGGGGGCAGCAGAGGACACTGCCTTGGATATGTCTCAAGGGCGGTCTGTTTTTGACACCACTGCTCAAGCTTCTGACCTACACACCACCATTATGAATGGTCTCTGAGTGGGCCTAGGAATTTACAACACTTTCTCTTCATAGAAATATTAGGTGGAAGCACTGGTTTTCAGAGCCTTGGTTATATGCCCATTCTTTAAATCAAGGAACAAAGTGGAGAAATTTCCAGTTCCCTGTGGCTGCTACCAAAAGCACACACACAGGAGAAAGCCTAAACAAATGGGAAGGAGGTTCAGAAGCAGGCCAGCCAAAAATGGCAAAACTCTGCAATGCTTGCCCCAAGGGCAGCCCCACACTAGGTTGGCTGGAAGCCCATAAGATGGTCTGGAATGAGTGCTCTGCCCAACAGGCATAACAGCTACAACAAAAAGCAGTCAGACTTTTCTCTCCAAAAGTTGAAATATGATGCATGCGGAGAGGGTCAGTAGTTTATTTGTGGTTCTCCAAGCAGAATAATACACAAAGAATAGGCAATCAGCAAAAACCACAAGATAGGAGGAGGTGTGACCAAGCAGAAGGCAACAATTCGATGGGGCTACAAAGAGAAGTTAGTCAGTCCTAGCAAGACAGGGAAGAGTTCATTCGATCACCATGAGCACAAAACTAGACGAGGAAGTATTGGAAGTCCTGTATTGAGGAAAAGCAAGATAATCTAGTTTCTAGAACTGTTCGCATCGTGAATGGCCTCTCCATTCTTAACCGTCCATGTGACATGGCTATTTCGATATCGTTTATTTCCTGTGTTTTCTTAAAATGATCTCTTTGTTTTAATTAGGTTAAAAGCTAAACTCTTTTAACAGATAGCCTGAAAAATGGAGTCGCTTACAAAAGACAGACGTCTCTGGCTAGCATACATGTTAACGGAGTCCAGGGTGGACAGGTGGGCTTTACTGTACAGAGTGTAAGTCTCTTTGCCAACTTTGACATGAGGCTTGCAGAGTTTTCCTAGTAATCTCCATTCCATTCTGGAGAAAGGAAAAGGAAGAACAAGTCCAAAACAAGAATATTTTTTAAAAGAAATTTTCCCAATCAATTTTATTCACATCCCAATTGTGAGAACTTAGTTCCATGGCCACATGTACTCATAGGGGAGATTGGGAGGTTTGCCCCTCGGTGGGCAGCCCTGTGCCTGGGAAGAAGAGAATGCATGTGAGGTGGTGGGAGAACTTCTGAGGTAAGTCGAACATGTCTCTGGTCCTGATGAACCTTACTTTTTAGAAAGCTATCTTTGACGCAGTCTTGAGGAGAAAACAGTTATTTCATAGACAAATGCCAATGCATCCTACCGAAGAGATTAGTGTATGATGCTGTACTTATTATTTCTCTGCCCCCTTTCCCACGTCCTATCTGAATGATTCAGTCTACAGGACAGAGTTGTAACCACAAATGTGGTGGTTTCTGTGGCCTCACCAGGCTCTTCCTCTTAAGGTCTATCCTCCAGCTCCGGGGAATAGCAAGTGCTCATGTCTCTCACCGGGCACAGCCCTTCTTTTTTATTTATTTATTTATTTATTTATTTTATTTTATTTTTTTAAATAATTTTATTCAATCATAATTGTGTACATTGGTGCAATCATAGGGCAGGATGTGCTTCATATACAATCAGAAACATTTTGATCATACTGTGAGAGATAGCCCTCATAGCATTTTCTTTTCTTTTCGAGGAACTGCCTTGCCCAAGCTCCCATCCTCTCATCTCTACCAGGGGCCTGCGATAGCCAATGACATGGGGCAACTCTGAGGGATCTTCTTAAGTCCAGAAATCTCTACAGGATCGATTGGCTGAGGCTTCAGTTGCAGCCACACTGTGAGTGGGCTTTTCCTTGGTCCCAGTACTGGCTTCCTCGCTGTCTCCTGAGGACACTGCCTATCAAAGCTTTCGCATACAAATCGCTGTATCGGAGTCTATTTTCAAGGAATCCAGACTGGGACATGTGTGATATGGAAAAGATTTTATGAGAATTTGATCAGTTATGCGTGAACTAGAATCAAATTTCGACATGATTACAGTAATTTGGTTGCAATTTTTAGACATATTTTTTAAACTTGCTCTAGGCTAGAATTCCATTCACAGTCAGGCATTAAAGAGTAAATGTGGGAGGTTGTCTGATTTTAGGGTTATAAAATTCAAAAGCTTTGTCATCATAAAATACAGGAGTGTTTACTCTCAAATATCTTGGCATGAATTCTTCAAGCAGTGTGGCATTCTTTATCCTATACTGTGAAATAAATTCTTGCCAATGGGAGATGTGGTAAGCCTCAATTAACAAAGAGGAGGTACTTGTGTTTCATTAAATATGCAGGAAAAAAGCCCAGAAACTGTTCTGAATGGTGTTGAAAAGTCGAATGACAATGGAGAACCAAATAACGGGGTTAAAAAATCACTTGGGAAAAATATTCTCTGGTTTTTAATCCCATGATGAATTGACCAGAATGAGCATTGTGTTATACTAACCAGAGGACCATCTGAAATCCTTCCTTGACACTCTTTTAAATAAAAGGAACAATGAATGAAGATTTGGTAGAAAAGTATAATACATACATTCAAAGTAAAGATCTCATGTTTGAGATCTACATAAGTTTATTTTTCAAATATACATCAAAAGGCAGTTTTAATCAGGTAACATCTGTATTACAGAATATTAAGTATTCCTATATTGTGTCTGTTATGAAAAAATTAAATGAAAGATCTTACATTGTTTTTTTATTTCTCCTAGAGCTGCCATGAGAAAATACTCTTTCAGCATTTAAAAAAATTATCCATCTGTTAGTCAGATGTTCAATACTATTTAGTCTCAACCCAGTAAACAAATGTTTATTATATGTAGCTACCAAATTGTGCCATTTCAGGGGGAAAAGATTCCAAATAGTGAATACAAACTATGACTATATATTTGTTAGCTGGTAATTAATGCTACATTCTGGCAGTCCAAGAATGGTATAAAAATGAAAGACATTGCAGATCATTAGAGTTCTGGGTTGAGTTTAATTTGCAACTAACACATCTGGACAATTCCTTTTAATCCGTTCAGATACTTTTATTACTTTCTTCTCTTTGTTTGTTTTTAATATGATGAACAGCCCTCACAAGCAGAAACAATACAAATAAAAATCAATCTAGATGGTTCCTAAAATATTGGTTAGACAGTTCAAAGTTCTACAATATTCTGACTCTAAAAATCATACTTTGCCATGACTAAAGCGTAGAGAATATATGTGATTGCTGTTTGTTTTGTCAGATGCTTCTCTTATTTGAATGACCTGTGATTACAAATTCCTTGCCTCCATGAACTGGGTATGCTCCTTTTTTTCTTCCCTATGAGGAACTTTTGAATACTCCTTTGGCCAACACTTTTCATTTTTTCACAACTTTTAGGCATAAAATTTCTTTATCCTAAATTAAAGAATTTCCAAAAAATGCCCTCGAAGGGCCCTGTTATATCTTTGAATCTGACTTTGCTAAGAAAATGTTAAAATCTTGTGAGGGTAGTAATATTGTTGATGTTGTTTTCCACGTGAAAACACACTGGTCATGAGAAACAGGGGAAGAGTAGTTTGATGGACATCATGCCTATTGATGTTAGTAAAAAGTGGAGCTATACAACAGGACACCTAACTCTTTCTGACCCTGTTATGAGCCATTCCTTGAACCCTGCCTTAGATTGCAAGTGTCAAGAAAGAGGGTTCTGTAGCTTTTTGGTGCCTGCCTTTCTTTATCTCTATCTACTCCTTTACTGCACCTGACTTTGACCTTAAAATTAGTTTCTTGTATTTCTAGACCTCTTGTATGACTTGCTGCCATGTCTTAGAGCTCCCTGCATCTAAACTGAACTCTAGCTTTCTCCTTTTAATTATTCTTCCCTCAGAGTGGCTCTGACTGTCCCCATATGGGCCTGGGGACATTCCTAATGACTTACTATCTATGCATGTTTTAGTCTGGAATGTGTAGCCTCTATCACCCAGTTGGCCTGGCCTAATCAGGTCAAGTATCAACCTTGTTAAAATATCCCATAATCCCATATGGGCCTGGGGAAATCAAGAGAAGTGTTCTCATAGACGATAATATTCCTTTCCTTTGTCAATTCAGCATCTCTTAGAAAAGCAGTTGAGCCAAAGTTTACAATGCCTTTCTTGACTTACCAAGAAATTGCGAGTCAGATGAGGGTGAATAAACCAGAAGCTACCTTTGCTATAAGAATCTAAACCAAGAGGTTCTGGCTTCTTTGTAGATCACAGTTTTTAAATGTCTACATCCAAACTTAGACTCAAGACCATAAATAAACTTTTCTGTTGAGCATGAGATTGAAAGATTTCCTTCTTGATTTATGTAGCTAAAAACTATTGATAGTTGTCCCCTGATGGGTAAAGACAAAGCCAATGTCATTGTGTTCAGGCTATAAATGTCATTGTGCCCCTAGAAATCAGCTAGGAGAGTTTGTATTGATTGCTCATGCTCTGTGTTAGCATTTGATCTGGTACCATAACAACCCCAATGTGATTATTTTTTTTTCCCATCTGTGTTGAGTGGATATCATGATAGTTGGAAACTAAGGTCTCTATTTCTTGTGGTATAACTTAAAATGGACGAGAAAAACAGCTAAAGCTTTTGAATGGATGACACCAAAAATAAACCAGAAGTATTGTTTTTATAAAAAGATCAGAAATTGAGTAAATTAATCTGAGCCACATCAGTGAGTTAGTGAAAAGGTTGAGAACAGACTTTATGCTTTATGACATCTGATCCCGTTCTTAGACTCCTAGACCACTGACTGACTCACTGTGTGTTCCGGGAAAAATCATTCCCCATGTATTCATTTTATGGGAAAATTACATTGAACCCATCTTACAAATGTACAAAGGGAAATCTAAAAATCCCCTGAGGGCTGGGCCCGGGTCTGTTTTCACTTGCTTATACATGCGTGCTTCCTCTCATAATTGAAGGGGACATTCCTAATGACTTACTATCTGTGCATGTTTCAAAAGACCCATCCATGGCAAAGTCCTTTTCTTCTTAACCCATACAGCTTTTATGGGCTCTCATTCGCAGCATAAGTTCTAAGGAGCTCAGTGGAAGGATTCTGACAACTATTCTCCTGATATAAAGTGCTTCAGATTTCTGCCCTTTGTCTTTTCAAAAATGTCTATTTTCTCTTCAATGCTGAGTATTTCTGTAAGAAAGATTCCATGACTTGTTTAACACTTATCTGTCTGTTCATGGGTGGTCATGGCAGGCAGGGCCTGTTGGGAGCAGTGGGGGAAGGCTTGGAGAGGGGACCCCAGAGGAAAGAAGGCAGCCTTTCCTATGTCAAAGTGTACAGTGGTTTTATTTCCTGTCTTTGATTTTTCTGCTTTGAAACTTCTGTCTTTGAGTACTAACTTCAAGTTCAGTGTAGGTGAAGAAAGGGAAATTTTGGTCTGATCTCCATGAATGCATCAGAATGACATGGCCAGCAAGTTGCTGATGTCATCTACTAAGACTCATGGTGATTACTAAGAGGGGCACAGGGGAAACCCCTGAGTCTACTGTCAGTCCCACAGTGATGAGACTGGTGATCCAGATCAACTTCCCTTTCAGTTCTTCTGGATATTAGAACTACTCCCAGGAATACGGCAAAGTCATGTTTGTCTCTATCTCACTGGGTTCGAGGGTTGAGATGAGATGGTGAGAAAAAGGCTGAGGAAGTTGAATTCTCGAGTCCCCACTGCCACTCAAACCATAACAATCTAGATCTGTTGGGGACTTACCTCATTATTTTATTGGGGAAAAAACACTGCCCTAACTTCTTCATTCAGATTCTTATAGATAAGAACAACTTAATTTTTAAGTAGAAATTTCAACATTGCTAAAATAACAGAGAAACACACACACACACACACACACACACACACACACACACTCACTCTACTTTTATATTTTCCGGTCTCTGATATTTGATCAGAGTATGTTGCAAGGAAAAGACCTCTATGTCCCTTGATGCTGTGATCCTGACTTGTGTCAGTAAAGTATCATCAAAAACACGGTCTGCTGAAACTAATGGTACCAATTACAGCATGCCCAAAGCATCTTTCAGAGGCTTCCAAAAATAATATGCTGAGAGAAGCATATATAAGCTATTAGAAATGAAGCCAAACAAGAAACTAGAAACTAAAGCAGGGATTTTCAGCCGGTGTGTATTGAAAATTTTTAAAGATTATTAATTAGACTATATTCAAACGAAATTCAAAGCACAGTAAGTATATCTTTTATTTCTCTTTTTTTTTTTGATAAATGTAATTTAAGTGTGCTGTAGAAGTTATAGGTTCTAGTGTGCTGCGTGATTTAAAAAAAGGTTGAAAAACATTGAACTAATAAGCTCATATATCACTTTAAAAGGGAACACACGGTCACCTGGAAGGCAGGCCTGCAAAGTAAATGGTGAGATAAATGACCGTGAGCATGGGTGGCCCCCATAGCTCAGTGGGTAGGGCACCGGCCACATACACCAGGGCTGGTGAGTTCCAACCTGGCCGAGGCCAGCTAAAACTACAATGACAACTGCAACCACAACAACAACAATGACAAATAGCTGGGCATTGTGGTGGGTGCCTGTAGTCCCAGCTTCTTGGGAGTCTGAGGTAAAAGAATAGCTTAAGCCCAAGGGTTAGAGGTTGCTATGAGCCATGACACAGTGGCACTCTATGCAGGGTGGCAGCTTGAGACTCTGTCTCAAAAAACAAAAAAAGACATGAGCATGAATGACTGAGAAATGACTGTCTTCAGTGCCCTAATGAGAACTCTTTCACTCCTGGTTCACCCTGTCCCACCATTCCATCATTCTTGGGCTATTTCCAGGTTTCGTGGGATTCATCAGAAGCAGCATCACTATTAAAAACTCACTAACATTGACAGTACTCCCAAAATAAAGCTTCTCGTTGATACATAGTGCTGTGTGAAAGCCAAAGCTAGTTTGTGTGATATTTCATAAACAGCAAAAACCTGACTGATTTATTATTTTGGCTTGGAGAGGAAACTTTTCATAATAAATCATTTGATTTGCTTTCCCGTGCTCTGCTGCAGAATGAGCGATCTGTTTAATTTAAAATAAATTATGGGGTGCCTGTAGCTCAAGCGGCTAAGACACCAGCCACATACACCAGAGCTGGCGGGTTTGAATCCGGCCCTGGCCTACCAAACAATGACAACTACAACCAAAAAATAGCCAAGCATTGTGGCAGGTGTCTGTAGTCTCAGCTATTTGGGAAGCAGAGGCAAGAGAATCGCTTAAGTCCAGGAGTTTGAGGTTGCTGTGAGCTGTGACACCACAGCACTCTACCCAGGGCGATAGCTTGAGGCTCTGTCTCAAAAATAAAATAACATAAAAGAAAATAAAATAAATGGTGGACCTTGATCAAAAAATCTCATCTTTCCTTTTTAATGA
>CAUYRH010096511.1:0-10363 GCA_963574655.1 Perodicticus potto
TTTGCATTGCTGGTGGGAATGCAAACTAATACATCCGCTTTGGAAGGATGTTTGGAGAACACTCAGAGATCTAAAAATAGAATTGCCATTTGACCCTATAATTCCTTTACTTGGTATATACCCAGATGACCAAAAATCTCATCTGATATTTTTAAAAGTTTTTATCAAGATATTTTGCCTCTGTCAAAAGTCTTTTCTGTGTCTCTTGCAGTGACCATGTGGTTTTTCTTATTGATTCTATTAAGGTAGTGTGTTCTAGTAATTGATTTTCCCACATTGAGCTAGACTGGCAATCCTGGTAATAAATCCCATTTGTTATACATGTATAAAATATACTGCATGCTGCTGGACTTTTCCTACCCCTATGCAGCATATTATCTTATAGATTTCATACTACATTTCCCTCTTTGCCCCAGAAAAATACATTGGTACCATCATAGCTAAAGGGAATGCAAGCTGCTAAACTCAAGTGATCCTCCTGACATTATGCTTCTCAGCAGCTGAGAGTACACGCCCATGCTACCACTGCGGAGGAAGTTTTGCACTTATGTGTAGGACATGTGGGGTCTTACTAAGTTGCTCATTCTGGTCTGAATCTCCTTAGATTCTAGTAATCTTTCTTACTTGGCCTCTGAAATTTCTGTGATTATGAGTGTCAGCTATGGTGCTCATCCATGCTATGTTTTGGTCAAGGTTTTTCTCTATTTCCCTCATAGACAAGAGCCTATAGATTAAAATATAGCAACTCTATTCATATATAATTCACAAAGTCCACAATTCACGCATTTCAAGTATAGAGTTCAAGACTACACTTTCAGGGATCGCTTGTATAGATTCCTTGTTTTTTACTAGAGAAGTTTCCTTCTCTAGATGAGAAGAAGGGAGAGATAGAGGAAGGACAGAAATGAGGGAAAGAAAAGTATGGAGAGAGGAACCCAATGAGAGTGACAGAACTGAGGAAGGAAGGATAAAGTGAGGGAGGGTGTAATGAAGGGGGAGGGAAGGAAACAAATAAAGAGAAAATGAGCAAACATGGAGGCACACACCTGTAATCCTACACTTTGGCAGGCTGAGATGAGTGGAATTCTTGAACAAGGGGGTGCTGAGAATGGCGGAGAGTAAGTTCACACACTGTCTCCAAGAAAAAGTGAAAAAGTATCTAGGCATTGTGACAGGCACCAGTATTCATAGGCACATGGGAGTCGCAGGCAGGAGATTTTCCTGAATCCTGGAGTTTGAGGTTGCAATCATCTAGATTGAGGCCACGAAACATTAGCATGGACCACATAGGGAAACCATATTTCAAAAATTTCCATAACCACACCCGTGCACAAACAAATTGACAAACCAACCAAGAAATATTTTCATCATCTAAAAAGGCCAAAATAACCTTGATTATTCAAGCAAAGTAGACATGCTTAACACCTGTGAAGCTATGACCAAATGGAGGCTGTAGCCAGGCATAGTAAATTTGTAAGCTTCACTCAAATGGATGTTTTAAGTTAGGTGTCAAAGAAGTCATTGAAATAGCGACCCAAGGGCAGTGCCTGTGGCTCAGTCGTTAGGGTGTCTGGCCCATAAGTTAAGGGTGGTTAGTTCTAACCTGGCCCCGGCCAAAGTGCAACAAAAAATAGCCAGGTGTCATAGCAGGTGCCTGTAGTTCCAGCTATTCACGAGGTTGAGGCAAATGAATCGCCTAAGCCGGGGAGTTGGAGGTTGCTGTGAGATGTGATGACACAGTACTCTACTGAGCAAGACAACATTAAAATCTGTCTCAAAGAAAAAATAATAGCGTCCCACTTAAATGACTCTATGCAATTCTGTCAGCAATGACACAGCTTGAGTCACACTGGTGTACAATATCTCAACTGTTGTGTCAGCCTAGTATCAGTAATCTCACCTGTCAATAGAATCATTAAGGCACAAGTGGGAGATCATTTCTCATTCTGTGAATGGAGGGATAAGAAGACTCCCAGTTCAAACACTTCAGGGACACCAACTAACATGAGAAAAAAAGTCAATTAGTATTTTTGACCAGAAGCCTTGATCCCATATCATTACAGGATGAAGTCACTACATGAACACCATGGATGACATCATAATGGGTGTTGCCCTGGGTTACCATGTTAATGCTTAACCTTATTCCTGCTAAGCATGCATATTGGCTGTCCGGGTTTGTCATTGGGTTCAAACTGTAACAAAAGAGTGTGGTTATTTCTCCACACTCAATTTCTGCTTCCTAAACTTTGTTTGTATCTGTGGCCAAGGGATTGCAGCAACCCTTCATTTCCTTTTCAAGTCATAGATTTTTTTTAAGCAAATTGAAGAGTGTGGTTTATGCCTAGTGCTGCCCTGGGATGTTATAGACCAAGAACCCGAGCCCAAAGATCGGACAGTGATTTCACACAACTGACACAATTGTCACTTGTACTTTTCATGAAGTTTTACTTCTTCCTCTAGAATAGGCTTGTTTGTGATGGTCGTGGTCTCGATGAAGGTCCTCTCTCGAAATCTGGTTAGGCCATGTATCCAGTAGTGTACTCCATACTTGCAGTTATTTATGATGATCATGGGAAATATCAGCCTATCTGGAAAGTTCCAACATTACTGACATCTATGCTAGGTGTGCCCAAAGTTTTGGCTTCTTGGCCACATAGGAAGTAAACGAGTTTTTTGTGGGCCACAGGTTGAATACACAGTCACTAATGAAACCTGATTACCAAGAACGAGATCCATGGATAATTGTGATGATACCTGCCACCACTGATATGCAAAGGAGTCCCAACATAATCCCTATGTGTCACTGGGGCCTAAGGATTGGATACTACTGAAAGCTCCTGATAAGGTCATTTCTTAAGTAAAGTGCAATGATTTTGCCATGCATGAATACAACATTTGTATGCTATGGGAGCCCAAGATGAGCTGAGCCCATAAGCTCACGTGTTGGAGACAGGGCTGAACAACAGCAAGACACCCTCTGCCCTGATCTCTCATCCTGTTTCTACTGACATAGAACATGTAGTCAAGCTTTTTGGCCCTTGACTTTAGTTCCCACTACTCCAGAGGCTGAGGCAGTAGGATCCCTTTAACCCAAGAGTTGGAATTTGCTATGTGCTAGGCTGATGCCATGACAATCTAGCCTGGGAAACAGAGTGAGGGGCTTTCTCACGAAAAATAATAAAAGAAACAAGGAAATAAAGAAAATATGCTAAGCACACTTTCCAAGAGCAAATTACGAGGAGAGGTCTGTGGGCAGATGTAATAGGGGCTTACATAAAAGAGGAGATTCATTGTGGGCTCTGGGGAGGGGAGGACAATGAGGTAGGAAACGTGGGTTTGGGATTGGTTTGTTAGGATATTGCCAGTTGATATGATGGGTAGGGGTTGTCCAGAGATGTCTGGTCCCTGGGTTCTGACTGATTTGAGCAACGGAATATTGGCCTAGATTGAAGGACCACAACAGAAGGGGTGGTGTGTGTACTGTGGATATTTCAGCATGATTTTAAAAGCCTGATTAGTATCAAGAATTCACTAGGTGGACAGTCTAGAGTGACTACAGGAAACTGGGATATCAAAAGGTTAGAGCTACCTAAAATCCTAAGACTTGACTAATACAGGCTTCATGAACACAATTTCCCTATGAGAGAATAATTTCTCTGTTTGACATCTAATCTAGGGGTAAAATTTCAACTCTAGATCCATGGTTAAAAGTAAAAATGAGGGGTAAGTTCCCTACAAATGGTTTTATCCATCTTTGTATTGAGGCAGATTCTCAATTTGTTGCCCTTTGTGAGTGCCCTGGGATCATAGCTCACAGCAATCTTCAATTGCTGTCATTAAGCGAACTTATTCCCTCAGCTGGAAATAAAGTGACCTGCATAACATCTGGCCATTTTTAATTCTTCAGAGACAGGGATATCATTAATGCTCAGGCTGGTCTCCAATTCAGAAAATCAGACAATACAACTGACTGTGCCTCCCAAAGTTCCAAGATTACAGGCATGATGACCCACCGCTGGCAACAAACCATAGTTTGAAAAATATCCCAACTTCAAGTTCTGGAGTGATGTCTCACACCTGTAGTCCTAGCACCCTTGGAGGCAGAAGCGGGTGATCTACAGTAAGTGGGCACTGTGATGGTCACTTGGACTCCCAGATGCTCTGGAGGCTGAGGCAATAAGATCTGTTGAGCCCAGGAGTATAAGATTGTGTTTAGCTATGATGATGTCACAGCACTCTACCCAGGGGAAAGGAGTCAGAATTTGTCTCATGGAAAAAGAAGATGACAACTTTGGTAGTATGGAACAATGTGCCTTCAATGTCAATTCATGATAACCTGCCTGTGAGCATGGAGAAAGCGTTGACTGTCTCTCACATACTCTCACTATCTGGGTACTTCTTATGCTGTAAGACTTTTGAGCACCTCAAATTTTGGAAAACTTCATGAAATACCTTCATTGAAATAAGTTGTTCACCTTTTGAAAGTGTGCAATTCTGTGTTTCTTAGTGTAGTCACATAATTGTACAGCTATCATCACAATCTAATTGTAGGACATTGTCTTCTCCCTCACATAAAGAACATTGATACCTACTAGCAGTCATTTTCATCTTCCCCGCCACCCTCTAACACTGGGCCTCTACTCCTAGCAGACAATTGGCTTTGTCTTGATGTTTTCTTCTGAGTTCAGTCTTCCTCTATGTGGTCTTTTGTAATTTGCCATGTTCCCTTATCATAACTATTTTAGGGCTCATTATTATTGCCACATAAATGTTAACTTCATTCCTTTCGATTATTGAAAACTATTTCATCACGTGAATATAGCACTTTATATGTATTCAATCATCTGTAATTCCCATTAGTAGTCCTTAATATGTTCCCTTCTAATATAAGATTTGTAAAACATTTTCTCAACAAGATATGTTACTTCTTTCAAAAGCCTTTTCTGTGTCTCTTGAGGCAACCATATGGTTTTTCTTATTGTTTCTATTAAGGTAGTGTGTTATATTAGTTGATTTTCCCATATTGAGCTAGACTGAGAATCCTGGTAATAAATCTCCTTTGGGATACATGTATAAAATATTTTATATGCTACCAGAATTCTACTGCACCTATACAGTATAGCTCTTATGGATTGGATACTGCGTTTTCCCCTTTGCCCCAGAAAATAACCTCAAGTGATCCTCCTGAGTTTATGCTTCTCATCAGCTTAGAGTACAGGTCCATGCTACCAATGCTGGGGAAGTTTGCATTTATTTCATGGACAAGTTGGGTCTTAATATGTTGCTTATTCTGGTCTCAACCCCCTTAGCTTCCAGTGATGTTTTTGCCTCAGCTTCTGAAATTGCAGTGATTTTAAGTGTGAGCTATGGTGCTCATCTATGCATATGTTTTGGTGAAGATTTTTCTCTATTTAATTCATAGATAACAGCCCATATATTAAAAAAAATATCAACTCTATTCATATATAATTTACACACTCTACAACTCACCCATTTCAAGTATAGGTTTCAAGACTACACATTCAGGGATTACTTGTATACTTCGTTTCTTACCAGAGAATTTTCCCTTAAGGTGTAGAGGATAGAGATAGAGGGGAAGAAAGGAATGAAGGAAAGAAAAGAATGGAGAGAGCTCATGAATGAGTTTGAGAGAATTGGAGGAAGGAAGGATAAAATGAAGGAAGGGTGAAGGGAGGTAGGGAAAGAGGGAAACCAAAAAAGAGAAAATGACCAAACTTGGTGGTTCACACCCATAACACAGCCTTCTGGAATGCCGAGGTGAGTGGAGTTCTTGAACGAAGGGGAGCTGAGAATGGACTGAGCAAGTTTCAGACCCTTTTTCTACTAAAAAGTGAAAAAAAATATCTGGGCATTGTGACAGGCACCTGTAGTCCTAGGCACATGTGAATCTTAAGCAGAAGGATTGCCCTAATCGTGGATCTTGAGGTTACTATGATTTAGGCTGAGGTCACGAAAGACTAGCCTGGGCCACCTACAGAAAATTTATCTCAAAAATACCCAGACACACACCCATGCACACACAAACTAACAAACCAATCAATATTTTCATCATCTGAAAGACCAGAATTACCTTGATGGTTCAAGCAAATTAGACAAGCTTAAGACCTGTGAAGCTATGACCAAATTAAGGCTGTAGCTAGGCATAGTAAATTTGTAAGCTTCTCTCAAATTGATGTTTTGGGGTAGGTGTAAAACAGTTCCTGAAATAGTGTCCCAAGGTGCATGGCTATTGCTCAGTGGGTAGGGCACCAGGCTCATATAGCAAGTGTGGTGAGATTGAACCAGGCCTTGGCCAAACTGTAACAAAATATAGCCAGATGTCTTGGCAGGAATATTTTGTTCCAGCTACTTTGTAGAATGAGACAAAAAGAATTGCCTATGTGCAGTAGTTGGAGGTTGCTCTGAGCTGTGTTATGCCACAACTCTCTGCCAAGGGTGACAAAGTGAAATTGTGTCTCAAAGAAAAACAGATACCGTCCTACTTATGTGACTCCATGCAGTTTTGTCAGCTGTGATCTAGCTTGAGTCACATTCTTGAACAAAATCTCAACTGTTGTGTCAGCCTCGTGCCAGAAATCTCAACCATTAATAGAATCAATAAGACACAAATGGAAGATCACTTCTATGTCTGTGGATGGAGGGCTAAGAACTGTCCTGGTTCAAACACTTGAGGGACACCAGTTGAAGTGAGCAGAAAAGGCCACTTAGTATCTTTGACCAGATGCCTGGATCCCAGGACATTATAGGATGAAGTCACTACATGGTCACTGTGGATGACATCACAATGGTTGTTGACCTGGGTTACCGTGTTTTAGCTTAACCTTATTCCTTCTAAGCATGTGTACTGGCTATCTGGGTTTGTTGTTGGGTTCAAACCATGACAAAAGAGTGGGGTTCTTTTCTGCCCACTAAATTCCTGATTCCTAAAGTTTGTATCTGTGCCCAAGGAGTGCAACAAACTTTCCTTTCCAAGTCATGAATTTGTAAGCAAGTGGAAGAGTGAGGTTTATACCTAGTGCTGCCCTGGGATGTTATAGACCAAGAACCCAAACCCTAAGATCAGACAGTCATTTCACAGACCTGTCAGGTATGTCACACAATCCTCATGTGTACTTTTCATGATGTTTTATTTCTTTCTCTGGAATAGGCTTATTTGGGACGGTTGGTGTCTCACTTCAGGTCTTCTCTCAAAATTTGGTTATACAGTGTGTCCAGTAGTGCACTCCACACCTGCAGTTATTTGTGATGATTGTGGGAAATATCAGCCTATCTGGAATATTCCAACATTCCTGAGTCTGTTCCAGATATGTCCACACTTTGGGCTTCTTGACACCATAGGAAGTTGAAAAGTTACATTGGGCCACACATTCAATACACAATCAATAATGAAACCTGATTAGGAAAAAAGAGATACATGCATATTTGTGGTGATATCTGCCACCACGGGTATTCAAAACATTCCTGACATAATCCCTATGTGTCACCAGGACCTCAGGATTGGACACTCCTCAAAGACCCTGATGAGGTGATTTCTTAACTAGAGTTCAATGACTTTTGCCACGCATGACTACAATATTTGGATTCTCTGGGAGACCACCATGGGCTCATCCCCTGGACTCACGTGTTAGAGACAAAGCTAAGCAACAGCAAGACACCCTCAGCCCCAATTTCTCACCAAGTTTCTACTGAAATAGAAAAGGTAGTCAAGTGTTGTGTCCCTTGCCTTTAGGTCCAGCTACTCCAGAGAACATGTTCCAGCTTAGTCCATGAAAACACGAAAGAGGTAAAGTCTCCATCTTTTTAAGGCTGCATAATATTCCATGGTGTACATATACCATAATTTATAAATCCATTCATGGTTGATGGGAATTTGTGTATCTTCCATGGCTTAGCAATTATGAATTGGGCTGCAATAAATACTTTGGTGCAAATATTTTGTTATAACGTGATTTTTAGTGCTAAGCATATGCGTATATACCTAATAAAGGGATTGAATGATCATATGGCAGGTCTACTTTTTAGATCCCTTGGTGATATCCAAACATCTTTTCAAAAGGAACATATTAATTTGCATTCCCACCAGCAGTGCAGAAGTGTTCTCCTTTATTCCACATCCATGCCAACATCTATGGTTTTGGGATTTTGTAATGTGGACTAATTTTACTGGAGTTAGATGATATCTCAAAATTGTTTTGATTTGCATTTCTCTGGTGATAAAGGATGAAGAGTATTTTTCCATGTGTCTGTAGGCCATGCACCTATCTTATTCAGAGAAGTTTCTCTTCAAGTCCCTTGCCCACACTGAGATGGGATCAATTGTTCTTTTCTTGCTAATACATGTGAGTTATCTGTTGATTCTGGTTATTCAACCTTTGTTGCAGACATAACCTGCTAATATCTTCTCCCATTCTGAGAGCTGTCTGCTTGCTTTACTTACTGTGTTATTGAATGTGCAGAAACTTTTTAGTTTGATTGACCAGATCCCAGTGATGAATTTTTGATGTTGCTTCAATTGCCTGGGGGTCTTTCTCATAAAATATTCAACCAGGCCGATTACTTCAAGTGTTTTCTGGGAACTTTCTTCTAGTATTTTTATAGTTTCATGTCTTAAGATTAAATCTTTAATCCAGTCAGAGTCTATTTTAATTAATAGTGAAAGTGTGATTCCAGTTTCAGTCTTGTATAGGTGGCCAGACAGTTCATCCAGCACCATATGCTAAATAAGGAATCTATTCCCACCAGAATGTTTTCAATTGGCTTATCGAAAGTCAAATGATGGAAAGTACCTGGGTTCATCTCTTGGCTCTCTATTCTGTTCCATACATCTACCTCTCTGTTTTTCTGCCAGTACCATGCTGTTTTGATCACTTTTGATTTATAGCATAGTCTGAGGTCTGGTAGCATGATTCCTCCTGATTTGTTTCTATGTCTGAGTAATGTCTTGGCTATTCAAAGTTTTTTGGGATTCAATATAAAACTAAGTATTATTTTTTTGAGGTCTGCAAAGTATGACAGTGGTGCTATAACAGGTATTTCATTAAAAATGCATATTGCTTTGGGTAGTGTGGACATTTTAACAATGCTGATTCTTCCCAGCCATGAGCATGGTATGTTTATCCATATCTTAACGTCTTCAGCTAATTCTTTTCTTAGAGTTTCATAGTTTTCTTTATAGAGATCTTTCATGTCCTTTGTTATTTAAACTCCCAAATATTTCATCTTCTTTGGCACTACTGTGAACGGAATACAATCCTTGACTGGTTTTTCACCTTGACTATTGTTGGTATATATAGAGACTAAAGGTTCGTGATCATTTATTTTGTAATCTGAGACGCAAGTGTATTTCTTGATCACTTCTAAGAATTTTGTAGTTGAATCCCTGGGGGTTTCCAGATATACCAGATATACAATCATATCTTCTGCGAGGAGTGCAAGTTCGATCTCCTCTAACCATATATGGATACCCTTGATCGCCTTTTCTTGCCTGATTGCCATGGCTAAGACTTCCATTACAATGTTAAAAAGCAGTGGACACAATGGGAAACCTTGCCTGTTTCCTGATCTGAGTGGAAATGATTTCAATTTAACTCCATTTAATACGATATTGGCAGTGGGTTTGTTGTACATGGCCTCTATCAGTTTAAGAAATGTCGCTTCTGTACCTATTTTCTTTTTTCATTTTCTTTCTTTCTTTCTTTAGTTTATGGCCACGGCTGGGTTTAAACACTCCACCTCTGACATATGGAGCCTGCCCCTTGCCTTTGAGCCACAGGCGTCACCCATAACCTTTTCTTAAGTGTTCTGATCATGAAAGGATGCTGGATATTATCAAAAGGTTTTTCTGCATCAATTGAGAGAATCACATGTTCTTTGTTCTTATTTTGTTTGTGTGATGAATTATATTTATAGATTTATGTATATTGAATAAAGCTTGAGACCCTGGGATAAATCCCACTTGGTCATGATGTATAATTTTTTTGATGTGGTGCTGGATTCTGTTTTCTAGGATCTTCTGGAATATTTTTGCATCAATATTCATTACAGATATTGGTGTATAATTTTCTTTTCTTATTGGGTCTTTTCCTGGTTTGGGGATCAAGGTGATGTTTGCTTTATAGAATGTGTTGGGTAGTATTCATTCTTTTTCTATATTTTGGAAAAGGTTAAGTAATATAGGTAGTATTTACTTTTTTTTTCTTTTCCTTTTTTTTTTATTGAATCATCGCTGTGTACAATAATTCAATCATGGGGTACAGTGTGCGGGCTTCAGATACAATCGGAGATATTTTCATCAACCTGATTGCGATAACATTCAAGAGACTTTCTCATTACTATGTGAGAA
>CAUYRH010096512.1:0-57389 GCA_963574655.1 Perodicticus potto
TCATTGAGGGTACAAGAAACCAGGTTACACTGATTGCATTTGTTAGGTAAAGTCCCTCTTACAATCGTGTTTTGCCCCCAAAAGGTGTGGCACACACCAAATCTTAACAGCACATCTTTGTAAGTTTCCTAGGTAATCCTGTTTGGTCCTTAATTGAGACACCAACATCCATTCCTTACCTGAATTTAGAAATCAAACTAGGGGTAGTGCCATGTAACACTACTACTATAAAATTTCATACTATTCTCCTACTCATTCTTTTTCTAACCAAATAAGCCTTCCATTCTCCTCTCACTCTATGAAAAAAATCTATAACCATTTTTATGTCTTTGATATAAATTTGTCCTTTTTAAATATTCATTTAAAATTCACCTTATCCATGAAATCTTCTAGTTCTAAAGCAAATCATTAAAAAAGCATTTATTTAGCACTTTTAAATGAGATGTTATATGAATAAAGGAATATTACTATTTTTTATTTACATTTCACATGGGCTCATTTATAATTTATGGTCACTTTCCAAAGTGACGTGTTCCAACTATGTTGTTATTAATGAAAATATTTTTAGGTAATTATAAAAATTCTTTAATAAATTTCAATGCATTATTTTTAATGTCTTTAATCAGAACAAAGAATCTTCCCTATAGTGTAGGTTTAATTTTCTGAAAATGGAAATTATCTTCAAAATCCTCAAATAATAAAAGAAATCAAGATCCTTGAATCTCCAGAACCTAAAATAGCACCTAGAACTCCATAAGTATTTGTTAATTAAATGACTACATTTAGGGTCAAAATGAATTAAAATAGCCATCTTTTCTGAATAAATTACATTTGTTTGGTTCTAAAAGCAATTCTAAAGAGTAGCTTTAAAAATATTTGAACAATTACAACATCATTGTTTTTCTGAAAGGAATAACAACTTTTGAATATAAAAATATGTATGTATTTTATGCTGGGCCTGGTGGCTCATGCCTATAATCACAGTGCTTTGGGAGGTCAAGGCAGGAGGATTCCTTGAGGCCAGGAGCTAGAGACCAGTCTGGGCAATATGGCAGGACCCCACCTCTACAAAAACTTTTTTTAAAGTCTGTCTTCTAGGTTATAGCATGCTATGATCATGCCGTTGCACTCAAACTTGGGTGACAGAGAAAGATCCTGTCTCTAAAACATAAATGAATAAAATAACACTATTAACGTACTTTTTAAATTTACTTTTGGTCATCTGTGCATGGATTTATTTTAATGGTTATTTAAGAAATAGTTATGAAAATTTAAAACTACCTTTACTATTTCATCTAAGTTTTATTTTAAATAACATGCAAAGCTATACATAATTTCTCATAATTAAGTTCATGAACTTGCCACTATGTGCTTACATTGGCAGCACTGTACAAACAACTCAGTAAGGCTTCATAACTTTGGTATATCAGTGTCTCAGCTATGTTTGGAGTTGAAGTGTGCTGCTGTCTTCCTGAATGGCATTTGTTATTGTTGTTATGTATTTTTGAGTGCCATCCTGAGAATGTCAGAGCTTGAATTAGAACAACAAACAAACATTAAATTTCTTGTAAACTTGGCAAGAGTGAAAGTAAAATCAAGGACATGTTAGTTCAAGTTTATGGGGAAAATGACATGAAGAAAGCAGCAGTATACAATAGATTAAATGCTTTCTGAAGGCAGAGAAAGAGTCAACCTGATGAAGAGAGGTCAGGTCAGGTTGGCCAATAATAAACAGAACTAATGAAAATATTACAAAAATTTGTCATATTATGCATCAGAATTGTTGGCTGACTGTGAGAAGCATAGCAGACCAAGTAAACATCAATAGAGAAACAGTTAGGAAAATCTTAACTGAAAAATCTTGGCCAAGAACTCACGGCTCTTGCATCACAATAATGCACCAACTCAACAGCACTATCTGTGAGGGAGGTTTCAGCCACTAAACAAATAACTGTATTGTAATACCCTCTCTACTCATCTGATCTTGCCCCCAATGACTTTTTTTCTTTTCCCAGAAATAAAGAAAATATTGAAAGAAAGACACTTTGATGACATTCAGGACATCCAAGAAAATACAATAGCACTGATGGCCATTCCAGAATTCCAGAAAATGAATTCCAAAATTTCTCTGACAGGTGGACTAGTGGCATTGGTGCATAGCTTCCCAAGAGGAGTACTTCAAATGTGACCATAGTGATATTCAATAGCAAAGTATATGGCACATTTTCTAGAGTGAGTTCATGAGCTTAATTGTCAGATCTTATGTACCTAAAAAGACAAGAAAATTATATCAAAATATTAAGCTATCACACAAAGAAGGCAGTAAGTTTAATTGATAATTCTATTTTTTCTCTATTTCTTTCTTAATATATTTGTAATAGGTATCCATTAATTAATTTAAATGTTACAATAAAATTTGAAATAAATATCTTCTGTAAACAATGAGATATTCAGAGAATACAAGTTTATTTGATTACAGATGCTACCTACTCCATTCTCCATCTCAGATACTCCTTTACCTCTTTTATGTGATAAGAACTCTACTAAGTACATGAAACATCATGTTGAAAAAGATATAGCACTTTCCTTCCAGAAACTTGGAGTCTAGTGAGACACATAACTGGTAAACAACTAATACCGAATAGTGTGGAAACTACCATAATAGGGGAAAACTCAAAGTGCTATGGGAACATGTAGGAGGGGCACCTGGTCAAATGTCAGGCAAGAATTTCCGGTGAAACCAAAACTGAGAAACACCTTTTGGCCAGAGACACCATCTTCCAACAAATCATCAAAATGACAAATACAAAGGGAAAGAGGAAAGGCACCCAATACATGTTCTGTAGGCCTTTTAGAAAACACAGACTTATTCCTTTGGTCACATACATACAAACCTACAACAAAGGTAATATTGTAGATATCATAGGACTGGTACCTTTCAAAAAGGCATGTCACACAAATGTCACCCTGGAAAAACTGGAAAAATCTACAATATTACCCAGAATACTATTGGCATTGTTGTAAACAAACAAGTTAAGGGCAAGATTCTTGCCAAGAGAATTAATATTTGTACTGAGCATATTAAGCACTCTAAGAGCCGAGATAGCTTCCTAAACTGTGCAAAGGAAAATGATCCAAAAAAGAAGGAAGCCAAAGAGAAATGTACCTGGGTTCCTCTGAAGCACTGGCCTGCTCTACCCAAAGAAGCACACTCGGTGAGAACCAATGGAAAGGAGCTTCAACTGTTGGAACTCATTCCCCATGAATTCGTGGCATAGTAAGTGTACAGGATAGCACACAGGAGAACCAAGAGAACCAGTTGAATGGTGGAATAGGGTGGGCTGAGACCTATTCTCTATGAATTAATGGTGTACTAGGCATAGCAAGATTTCTCACATTTAATGGAAAGGCCCATGAACTGCTGGAAACTTTTCCCTGTGAGTTTACGGTGTAATAGGTGTAAAAAATAAGAGGCTACTGTGAAGAGGAAAAAAAAAAAGGCTGAGAAACAAATAGGAGTTACACAGGTGAAGAGGGAAACAAGCAGATAAAAGATAGTCCAGGTGAAAAAACTGCAATATACCAAAAGTAAAAGAGACTTTGATGTTTTAATGGAAATAGAAATGGTGTGACAAAGCCAATTCAGATACTAGCAGAGGATGGAGGTAAGGGCAGAAAGTTCCTTTGGTAGAGAAAGACATGATGAAGGACTTTAAGCCATGAAGTTTGGAAAGATGACAGCAAATAGCTAAGAAGGTTGAAACTGGCAGGCACTCGGTAAGTAAAACCATTTATATTTGAGATTTGGAAACGTGAACTAAGTGGAGGAGAAATATGGATGTCAGCAATATGAGAAAGCAAGGAAAACAATTTTAAAGGTGTTGCTTTTAGGGTAAAACAGAGAACAGTGTCTTTTAACTTTGGGATGTGAAAAGATATCTTAGAATAAAAATTTCACTAAACATAAATGAAAAAACAATAAATTAGACAATATCAAAATTAAAAACTTCCATTCTTCAAAAAACATTCATAAGAAAATAAAAATGGAACCCACAGATTGGAACAATGTGTGGTGCGACAGATGTAGACATGTAGATGTGTATGATAAAGGCCTTGCATCTACACTGTGTGTCGATCTCTCACAAATCTATGCTAAAGTGACTAACAGCCCAGTTTTTAAAAAATGGTTAAGCAGTTTGAACTACCACATCATAAAGAGAAGATACACAAATTGTTAGTAGGTGCATGAAAAGGTGTTCAACATGACCAACAATCATAAAGGAAATAATAAATTAAAACTATAATGAGACACTACCTCACCAATGAAAATTGTTAAAATTAGAAAGACTATAAAGACTAAAAACACCATATAGTGGTAAGGATATGAAGCAAGGTCATAAATTGCTGAAGGAAGAGTTAAATTTTCCAGCAATTTCAGAAAAATGTTTGATAATTTCTTGTAAATTAAAATATACACCTGTCCTATGATCAAGCAATTTCATTCCTAGATATTTACCCCAAATCAATAAAACCATATGTCCACAGAAAGACTCTTATTAGAATGTTTATGACAAGAAGACCCCACTGGCAACTGCAGCCACAGCAAAATTAAATAAATGGGACCTGATCAAGTTAAGAGGCTTCTACACAGCTAAGGACACAATCAACAAAGAAAATGGACAACATTCAGAATGGGATAAAATATTCACATGTTACAAATTTGACAAAGGGCTAATAACCATAATCAACAAAAAAACTTAAGCAAATCACCAAGCAAGAGCAAACAACCCCCATAAAACACTGGGCAAGAGACATGAACAGAATTTTTTTCTCAAGAGCACAGACAAATGGATAACAAACAAATGAAAAAATATTCATCATCCCTAATCACCAAAAAAATGTAGATCAAACTTACTTTGAGATATCACCTAATCCCGGTAAGAAGAGCCTACATCTCAGGGTCCCAGAGCTGAAGATGCTGAGATGGGTGCAGAGGAAGGACAATACTTATGCACTGTTATGGGATTGCAAACTAATATAGCCTTTTTGGAAAGAAGTACAGAGAATTTTCAAAGAGCTAAAAATGGACCTTGCATTTGATCCCAGAATCCCATTACTAAGTATCTATCCCAGAAGAAAAACTTAAAAATTTTTGTCAAGTATTGGGAAATTGTGTGCTTAAGATCTAATTATATCTCAATAAAATTAATTTAAAAGAGAACCTGCAAGTGATCCAAACAGGGCTGTGCCTGTGGCTCAAAGGAGTAGGGTGCTGGCCCCAATGCCAGAGGTGGCGGGTTCAAACCCAGCCCCAGCCAAAAACTGCAAAAAAAAAAGAGAGAGAGAGAGAACCTGCAAGTGATCCAAATGGGAGATGATGATGAACTAAACTAAGGCATTAGCAGTAAGAATGGATTTAAATTTCTTGGTATTTATAGGCACATGTTATAACTTATATATATATCAGATATAGAATATATAATCATTTATAAAAATAGATAATGATGTATTATATTAAATGCATATATCATTTATGCAATTTACAAATGCTGTTATATTTAAGGTGAAGTAGCACAGTAGACAAAATAGAAGCATAGAGCTTACAATCAGATCAGACCTGTGTTTGGATCCCAACTTCATAACTTATTAATTCTGGGCCCATGAAAAAGTGACAGTGTCTATAAATCTTAGTTGCCGTTATCAAGAAAATGGGAATAATCATACTTATCTTGGAAGAGTCAGTTTGAGAATTAGATGACAGTGCTTAGTAGGCTGACCAATAGTTTTAATATAAACGATAGATGTTATTATTATATAAGAGCAAATGAGATAAAATTTTTGTTAATAAAAATGCTTTTGGTGCTAGAGGAGGCAGCATCTTCTGAAAATAGGTCTAGTCTTTGCATATGGGTAATTCACTGAAGTTTAAAATTTTTACAATAAGAAGTGCTATGCAGGCTTAATAATAAAGTTATTTTCCATACTTGAATAAGATCTGTTCAGCCACTCAAATATGTTGAATTTATACTGTGTAACTTTAATGTGATCAAACAACCCAACTCAGTTCATCACAGAAGTACTTAAAATCAAGACATGATGCTGTGTAATTACTGTAGGTGGAAACAGTCCATATTGATTCTGCTGTCTGGCCTCAGCAAACCATACTATTCAGTTTAGTTAGCCACCTATAAACCCAAATTAGAACTTTGGAAGATCAAAATATAAGAATTCCTTAGAAGACTTTGAATTTGTTTAATTCATGTTTTTTGTCATTAAGCATCATTTTTTCCTACATTATAAGTCATAATATGCCTGTAGATTTTTCAATTGCTTGAACAATTAGGAAATTTGCAGAGTTTATTTTTAAGCTCAAAGGCTTAGAAACGTAGTATCCTAAAGTTATAAAAGCTAATTATAAATTGGTAATTATGTCAATGACAGTTGCTGAGGGTGACAGTGATGACAACAATGGTAGAAGCAAAGACTAAGGAACAAAATCTAAGCAACTCCAAGCAGTTCAAGGATGAGAATCAAAAAAAAAGGGAGTAAGCAAAATCAGAGGAGTAAAGGAGAAATTGGAAGGATAAGATGCTAAAAAAGCCAGGAGAAAAAGAGTAACTCAGAAAGGAGGAATAGAGAAATTGTGTGGAATGTTGCTGAAACATACGATCTAGGATTAGCACAGAAAAGTATCCCCTAGATGTAGCAACAGGGAGACACTGGTAGCCCCAGTAAGAGCAATTTGGGTCATGTATTGGGATTCAAAGACTGACTAGACTGGTTTGGATAGAAAATTAGATGTAGAATAACTCAAAATAATTTACAAATAATTTTTAGAATTAATCAAAGAGTCCAGTAAAGTGCTACGCATAAATTCAATATACCAAAACTGATTGCATCCTAGATAATAAAAATTAACAGAAAAAATCTAATTACTTCTTAAAAGAGAAGGAAAATCAAATCCATACATTTACTTTTCTTCCTTTAATAAATTCATTAAAATGACAACAAAGAGATTTTAGGCACAAATCTATAAGGCACAGGGAAAACAAAATAAGGAAACAGAAAAAAATTCCCCCAAATATGACAAAAGGCAACTGATTTAAAAGGTTCAAGGAAAGTGAATCTATGTTGACAGTGAGAAAATCCATAAGCAATTTCAGTTATACCAAAGAACCCACATTAAGAAAGGACACAACAATTAAAACCAACAGATAACCTTCAGAATAGGAAAAAATATTTGCATGCTACAAATCTGACAAAGGACTAATAACCAGAATCTACAGAGAACTCAAAGTAAACAACAAAAAAAGAATAATCAATCCCATTTATCATCACTGGGCAAGAGGCATGAACAGAACCTTCTCTGAAGAAGATAAACGAATGGCCAACAAACACATGAAAAAATACTCATTATCCCTAATAATTAGAGAAATGCAATTCAAAACCACCTTGAGGACACAACAAAGCAAATAGACAACCTTCAGAATGGGAAAAGATATTTACATGTTACAAATCTGACACAGGGTTGACAACTAGAATATACAGAGAATGCAAATCAATCAATAAAAAAGGAACAAACAATCCCATCTATCAATAAGTAAGATAGATGAACAGAACCTTCTCTGAAGAAGATAGACAAATGGATAATAAACACATGAAAAACATGCTCATTATCCCCAATTATGAGAGAAATGCAAATCAAAACTACTCTGACATATCACCTAACCCCAGTGAGAATGTCCCCAATCACAAAGTCCCAAAACTGCAGATGTTAGCTTGGATGTAGAGAGAAGGGAACACTTTTACACTGTTGGTGGGACTGCAATCTAATACAGCCTCTTTTGAAAGAAGCATGGAAAATGATCAAATAACTCAAAATAGATCTTCCATTTGACCCCATAATCCCATTAGTAGGCATCTACCTAGAAAAAAAAATAGTTTTATCATAAGAACATTTTTACTAGATTGTTTATCTCAGCTCAATTTACAATTGTCAAGATGTGGAAACAACCTAAATGCCCATCCACCCTGGAATGGATTAATAAACTGTGGTATGTGTATACATGGAATACTATTCCAGTATAAAAAATATGGAGACTTCACATCTTTTCTACTAACCTGGATGGAACTAAAACATATTCTTCTTAGTAATGTATCATAAGAATGGAAAAGCAAGTATGCAATGTACTTAATACTAATATAAAGCCAGTAGATGAACTAATACATGCCCACACAAGAGAAAAATGCAATTCAATTCAAGTTCTGGGGAGTGGGGAGAAAGGAGGGTGGAGAGGGAAGAAGGAGAGGGATTGGTGTGTTCCCACCTCATGGGCGCAATGTAAGGGTATTTGCTATGCCTTTTGGGTGCAGAACACAACTACAACAGAGACTTCACTGAACAAATACAAACATTGTAACCTAAATTGATTGCATTCTCATATTAACCTGAAATTTAAAAAAAAAAAAAAAAAACACCTTGAGATATCACCTAATCCCAGTAAGGATAGCCCACACCACAAAGTCCCAAAGCAGCAAATTCTGGCATGGTTGTGTAGAGAAGGGAACACTGAGACCCACTCCTCTGCCCTCTTCCCCTAATTGACATTCAGAGTTGTCCCTTCCATGAAGGAGATCAAAAGATGCTTCTCTGGTTAATCTCATAGATCCAAAAGAAATATCACAGACAAGGCTCAAGGGATCACCAAATCTTTTGATCAGCTTTTAAGCAGAAAAGAGAACTAAGAGTGGGAAAAGGTTGCTGAGAATGGATAAAGAATTCTGAGATCTGTTTCAGAAGAGTTGTACCTTCCTTCTCTACTTTTGAGGGTGAAGTTCAATCTAGGTAGATCATATACACAGCAATAGGAATTTGGGAGACAACTGATGACCAAAGAGAATTGCAGATGTTACACATAGTCAGATGCTGACTATATGTTTTGGTTTGCCAGGACAGACTCAAGATATGCTCCTTATAGGTGATTAATTAAAGATTGTTAATTTTCTTAGCACCCCTTTTCACTATCAAAAGTGTTCTGGTATCAAACAGTGCCTGTGGCTCAGTGGGAAGGGCAACGGTCCCATATACCAAGTGTGGTGGGTTCAAACCCACCCCCAGCCAAACTGCAACAAAAAAATAGCCAGGCATTGTAGTGGGTGCCTGTAGTCCCAGTTACTCGGGAGGCTGAGGCAGGAGAATTGCTTAGGCCCAAGAGTTAGAGGTTGCTATGAGCTGTGTGACGCCATGGCACTCTACAGAGGGTGATAAAGTGAGACTCTGTCTCTACAAAAAAAAAAAGTGTTCTGGCGTGGAAAGGAAAGGCAAATTTAGGTCACAACATTACTTGGAGAAAGATTAATATATAGGCCTGACAGTGTTTTTCTGTAGCCCAGATACTATAAAATCAAACCAGACTTTTTCCAGGTTCATGGATGTTAATTTCAGTACATATATCTGCAACTATTAAAGTGAACAAATACAGCTCATTTTATAGGGGAGCAATCATTATAAGGACATAAGGCCCACACTCTCTGACAGATTTTTATTTCTGCTGATTTGATACCAGCCAATCTCAAATATAAGATAGTCACATTTTAAATTTTGATTGTGATTAATTAAAAGTGATCTCTCTTTTTAAAATCTGTAACTGTTTCCCCTCATTCTTCCCTGACAATTACCATGAATAAGATCAACTTTTCCAGCATTCCCAAGCCAATTCAACCTTTAGATGAAAATTGCTCTCTTGTTTCAAGCCACAACAAAAACAAATGTAACAGAGATGTTAATGAGATATGGAGATTTTGTAGGCCATGACCCCAAGTCCACATTTTACAACCACCAAGAATGTCTTCAACTATCTTTGGAGATTATTGTGGGAAAGAGCACAGGAAACTGAACAGTCAACGAATAGATTAGCCTGTCAATTGATATGTTCGTACACAGATAAGAAAATATGAATGTGAGCATAGCTACAAAATAAATTTTAAAAGTTAACACCACAATTAGTTAAGTAAGCAAGTAAGTAATTTAAACATTGCAGGAGAGTGAAATTACATAACCTAGAGTACATTTCAACTTCAAAAATGAAGTTATCAGTCCCAGGGATGTATGAGATATTTTAGTACTTGCACAGGGAGGCTTGTGATATTTATAGCACACATGCAAATCTAACGAAACCTAGTAATTTGATTCCAAGATTTTATAAATCTGGGGGCTGGAGTTCATAAAGGAATTTTCTACTTCCATGAGGGTCTTTTAATGAATAAAGAGGTCAATCTTCCATAGACTTTAAAGAGCACAACATTATATTTCTAAGATAATTTAAATGCAGATTTCTCCAGCCTGACTTGTATTTTGAGATTACTCTTTACCTGTCAGTGTATCCTTACACTGTCTCCACAAGTGCTGCTCTCATTCCTGCTTCTTTATCTCAGGCTTGTCCTCTCCCAGTCATGTAAGTCTCATCTACTTTGGAACGCCAGCTTCAGTCACCTCTTCTGCTGTGAAGCCATCAGAAAACATTGATCCACAGAAATATACCTAACAAAAGGGCAAAAGACCTCTTAAAAGAAAATTACGAAGCCCTAAGAAAAGAAATAGCAGAAGATATTAACAAATGGAAGAATATACCATATTCATGGCTAGGAAGAATCAACCTTGTTAAAACGTCTGTACTTCCCAAAGTAATCTACAGATTCAATGCAATCCACATTAAAATACCAATATCCCCTTTCAAGATTTGGAAAAAATAATTCTCTGTTTTGTATGGAACAAGGAAAAAACCCATATGCCAAGGCAATTCTTAGTAATAAAAACAAAGCTGGGTGCATCAGCCTACCAGACATTAGGCTATACTACAGTAGTGATTAAAACAGCATGGTATTGGCACAAAAACAGAGACATAGACATCTGGAACCGAATAGAAAACCATTAAGAGAAACTAACATCTTACAGCCACCTAATCTTTGATAAACCAAACAAGAACATACACTGGGGGAAAGAATCCCCATTCAATAAATAGTGCTGGGAAACTGGATATCTACATGTAAAATATTGAAATTGGACCTGTACCTTTCTCCACTCACTATAATTGATTCAAGATGGATAAAAGATCTAAATCTAAGGCATGAAACAATAAAAATCCTCAAAGAAACTGTGGGGAAAACACTTGAAGTTATCAGACAGGGGAAACACTTTATGAAGAAGACTTCAGTTGCAATTACAAAAACAAAAATAAACAAATAGAACTTAATTAAATTGAATAGCTTCTGTAAGCTAAGGAGACAACAACCAAAGCAAACAGACAACCATCAGAACGGGAAAAGATATTTACATATTACAAATTGGATAAAAGCTTGATAACTAGAATCTACAGAGAACTCAAATTAATCAACATAAAAAATTCCCACAATCCCTTATATCACTGGGCAAGAGAGATAAATAGAACCTTCTCTAAAGAAGATAGATGAATGGCTAACAGACAAATGAAAAAAGTGCTCATTGTCCCTAATTATCAGAGAAATGCAAATCAAAGCCACCTAAGATATCACCTAACCTCAGTGAGAATGGCTCACATCACAAAGTCTCAAAGCTGCAGATGTTGGCTTTGACATGGAGAGAAAGGAACACTTTTACACTGCTAGTGGGACTGCAAACTAATATAACCTTTTCAGAAGGAAGTATGGTGAATCATCAAAGAACTCATACTAGACCTCCTATTTGATCTGTCTACCCAGATCTGGGCATCTACCCAGAAGAAAAGAAAAATCATTTTATCATAAGGACATTTGCACTAGACTGTTCATACAGCTCAAATTATAATTGCCAGACTGTGGAAACAACTTCAATGCCCATCCATCCAGAAATGGATTAACAAGCTATGGTATATGTTTACCATGGAATACAATTCAGCCTCTAAAAAAGATGGGAGACTTTAATCTTTTGTATTAACTTGGATGGAGTTGAAACATCTTCTTCTTAGTAAAGCATCGCAGCAAGAATCCAAAGTACTCAATTCTGGTATGAGGATGATTGATGACCTAGTACATGGTGGAGGGTGGGATAATGAGGGCGCAGAGAGAGGGAAGGAGGGAGGAGAATGGGGGGCCACCGTGTGTGATACACCTCTTGGAGACATGACACAATTGTAACAGGGACTTTACCTAACAAATGCAATCAACATAAACCAGTTCTCTGTACCCTCAAAGAATTCCCAACAATAAAAAAAAAGGCATTGATCCGTGCTGTTTGCTGCCTTTTTTCATCTCTTCTGAACCATCCCACTCAAACTTACACCAAGAAAATATCTGCATTACATAATCAAGAAGAAAGACAATAAATAGTATTCTTGGTTTTAAGGAGCAGATCAAATTGTACTCTTGAAACCAATGGTACAGATTCATGCAGATAGTAGAGTCTCAGTAAAATGGATTGTTCTTGAAAAAGTGAAGGAAAACTCTGAGAACAGCATAGGAAAAAAAATACCTAAATTTGAAATGCAAAGAACTTCTGAACTTCTTTCCTATTTAAGCTACAGAAATAATTTTTAAGGCTCCCCAAATTAAGGAACTTCTATAAAGATTTCTAATACCTCTCCAAATAACACGTGCCTAAACTAAGAAGTTGAGTTCTCAACTCTGACTCCAATTCAGCTAGTGATTTCACTTTTAGCCTTGATGCTGTAACTATACTGGCATTCCTGTTTTCATAGCTTTTGGTGGGGATAATTACCTGGCAAGTGATTGGATGAGTCAAAGTTTTAAAAGCACTTTGAAGAAGGGCTTATATAAAGGTGCATCTTCATTGATGCAAATAACACAAATAACTATTTTTGTTGTTTTAAATTACTTTCCTCACATGCAGATACACAAGTGCCTATATCATCAATCAATTGATATATTAGCATTTTACCCCAATAGCTATATTGAAAACAGACTATGAAAAACGTCCATAACTTGGGGCATTGCCTATGGCTCAGTGAGTAGGGCGCCAGCCCCATATACTGCGGGTGGCAGGTTCAAACCTGGACCTAGTCAAACTGCAACAAAAAATAGCCAGGCATTGGGGTGGGCACCTGTTGTCCCAGCTTCTAGGAAGGCCAAGGCAAGAGAATCGCCTAAGCCCAAGATTTGGAGGTTGCTGTGAGCTGTGATGCCATGACACTCTAATGAGGGCGACAGAGTGAGACTCTGTCTCTAAAAAAAAAAAAGTCCATAATTTGAACAGTATATAAAGACAAAACTAATTTCAGAGCTGATTACAATGTATTAGTTATACTCGTTACAGTTGAGTTTATCTTTTATATAATAAAATATATGTATTTTATATGCATCTGTTTTTGAAATGCCAATATGTGTACCTCGATGATGAATAACTATTATGTTAAAAACATTTTCTTTAAAAAACTTAGTTCCAAAGCTAGATTCATTATCAAAGCATAAAAGTTCAACTCTCTAATTTATTTAGGTGAAAATAAAACAAAAAACACTAGATAGTACCTTGAAGCCATGTAGAGACAAAGAATCTAAAGAGATATTTCCCAAAGAAGATATACAAATGGTCAAAAGGCAAATGAAAAGATGCTGAAATAAAAAATGTAATCATAAGATACCACTTCACACCCAGTTTGATGCTAATTTAGCAATGGAAAATAATGAGTACTGGTAAAGATGTAAAGAAATTGGAACATTCCTGTATTGCTAGGAGGAATACAAAATGCTATAGCCACTGTGAAAGACGGTTTGGAATCTCTTCAAAAAGTTAAACGTATGGGCGGCGCCTGTGGTTCATCGAGTAGGGTGCCGGCCCAATATACCGAATGTGGCAGGTTCAAACCCAGCTTCAGCCAACCTGCAAAACAGAAAAATAGCCAGGTATTATGGCGGGCGCCTGTAATCCCAGCTACTTGGGAGGCTGAGGCAAGAGAATCGCCTAAACCCAGGAGTTGCAGGCTGCTGTGAGCTGTGTGACGCTACAGCACTCCACCGAGGGTGATAAAGTGAGACTCTGTCTCTACAAAAAAAAAAAAAAAAAAAAGTTAAACGTAATATTACCAAGTGACCCAGCAATTCTACTACTAGGTATATACACAAAAGAATCAAAAACAAGGACTCACACAAATACACATACCTGAAGGTTCACAGTAGTCCACTCACATAGACAGTTTTTCTCTTTCTTCCTGTCTGACCACCCTCTCTCTCTTACACACACACACAAATGTACATGAATGGGTAAACAAAATGTGATGTATACATATCAAGGAATAGTATCTAATATTTAATCATAACAAGGAATGAAATACAGAAATATGCTACAATGTGTATTAATCTCCAAAAAAATACATTAAGCAAAAAAAAGCCAGAGGAGGTAATTTTTGAGCTTGATTTTAAATGGGGAAAAGGAACATGAATTAAGTAAAAATCTATAAGGAGAAGGACCTTCCAGATGATACACATCATATTTGAGGGGGGGAAAAGGCACTATAGGAGTGGCAAACAAGCTTAGCTTGGAAAAAAAGGAGGACTTATATTTGGCAATCGAGTCAAGTGTTGATGTGACTGGCAAAGGTCACATGCACTGTTTCCCAGAAAGTTCATCCCTAAATTAGCATGGTTTTGTGTGTTGTTTGTTTACAACTATTTGTTGAATGAATGAGTGATATTTTGCCTTTAGCCTTTCATGGACTGACTCCTGGATATTCAGCAATATTATCTGAATGTTCTAAAATGGTTGTTAAAATAACACCACTTTTTTTTCTTTTCTTTTTTTTTTATTGTTGGGGATTCATTGAGGGTACAAGAAACCATATTACACTGATTGCATTTGTTGGGTAAAGTCCCTCTTACAATCATGTTTTGCCCCCAAAAGGTGTGGCACACACCAAGACCCCACCCACCTCGCTCCTTCCCTCTCTCTGCTCTTCCTTTCCCCACCCCTCCCTCATTCTTTCTCTCTCTGCTCTCCCCTTCCCTCACCCCCACCATGTCATTAATTGTCACTAATTGTCCTCATATCAAAATAGAGTACATGCGATTTGTGCTTCTCCATTCTTGTGATGCTTTACTAAGAATAATGTGTTCCACTTCCATCCAGGTTAATACAAAGGCTGTACAGTCTCCATTTTTTTAATGGCCGAATAGTATTCCATAGTGTACATATACCACAGCTTGTTAATCCATTCCTGGATTGGTGGGCATTTAGGCTGTTTCCTCATTTTGGCGATTGTAAATTGAGCTGCAATAAACAACCTAGTGCAAGTGTCCTTATGATAAAAGGATTTTTTTCCTTCTGGGTAGATGCCCAGTAATGGGGATTGCAGGATCAAATGGGAGGTCTAGCTTGAGTTCTTTGAGAGTTCCCCATACTTCCTTCCAAAAAGGTTGTATCAGTTTGCAGTCCCACCAGCAGTGTAAAAGTGTTCCCTTCTTTCCACATCCATGCCAGCATCTGCAGTTTTGAGATTTTGTGATGTGGGCCATTCTCACTGGAGTTAGATGGTATCTCAGGGTGGTTTTGATTTGCATTTCTCTAATAATTAGGGATGATGAGCATTTTTTCATATGTTTGTTGGCCATTCATCTGTCTTCTTTAGAGAAGGTTCTAGTCATGTCTCTTGCCCATTGATATATGGGATTGTTGGCTTTTTTCATGTGGATTAATTTGAGTTCTCTATAGATCCTAGTTATCAAGCTTTTGTCTGATTCAAAATATGCAAATATCCTTTCCTTTTGGGTATGTTGTCTATTTGCTTTGGTTGTTGTCTCCTTAGCTGTACGGAAGCTTTTGAGTTTAATTAAGTCCCATTTGTTTATTTTTGTTGTTTTTGCAATTGCCATGGCAGTCTTCTTCATGAAGTCTTTCCCCAGGCCGATATCTTCCAGTGTTTTTCCTATGATTTCTTTCAGGATTTTTATTGTGTCATGCCTTAAATTTAAGTCCTTTATCCAACTTGAATCAATTTTTGTGAGTGGAGAAAGGTGAGGGTCCAGTTTCAGTCTTTTACATATAGATATCCAGTTCTCCCAGCACCATTTATTGAATAGGGAGTCTTTCTCCCAAGGTTTGTTCTTGATTGGTTTATCAAAGATTAGGTTGTTGTAAGATGTTAGTTTCATCTCCTGGTTTTCTATTCGATTCCAAATGTTTATGTCTCTATTTTTATGCCAGTACCATCTTGACCACTATGGCTTTGTAGTACAGCCTAAAGTCTGGTATGGTGATGCCTCCAGCTTTGTTTTTATTACTAAGAACTCCTTTAGCTATGCGAGTTTTTTTCTGGTTGCATATAAAACGCAGAATCATTTTTTCCAAATCTTGAAAGTACGATGTTGGTATATTACTAGGGATGGCATTAAATAGGTAGATTGCTTTGGGAAGTATAAACATTTTAACAATGTTGATTCTTCCCAGCCATGAGCATAGTATGTTCTTCCATTTGTTAATATCCTCTGTTGTTTCCTTTCTTAGGATTTCATAATTTTCTTTATAGAGGTCTTTCACCTCCTTTGTTAGGTATATACCTAGGTATTTCATTTTCTTTGAAGCTATAGTGAAGTGAGTTGTGTCCTTAATTAGCCTCTCATCTTGACTGTTATTGGAGTATACAAAGGCTACTGACTTGTGGATATTGATTTTATATCCTGAGACATTACTGTATTTTCTGATGACTTCCAGGAGTCTTGTGGTTGAGTCTTTGGGGAAACTGAAAGCTTTTTTTTTTTTTTTTTTTTTTTTGCAGTTTTTGGCCAGGGCTAGTTTTGAACCCATCACCTCTGGCATATGGGGCTGGCGCCCTACTCCTTTGAGCCACAGGTGCCACCTGAAAATGTTGATTTTCTAATGCCTTGTTCCTTCTACATTACTTAGTATTACATTCCTCGTTTAGTTATTTATTGATATCATTGAGAACTCATAAATGTGTATTTTATTTAATGAACTATAATGCAGTACTACCATTATTTTTGTCAGGTTGATGCTTGAATACATCAGAAGGTTTGACCAGTAGGAATGAACCCTGTCAGATCGGCTTCTGTGTCCTTTTTACATGTCCCCATTCTTTACTTCCTTGGCACAGTCAGATGATCCAAGTTCATTTATTCTTTCCATGTCCCAGTCCTAGGATGAGCCCTTTCTCTAAAATCCCCCCTTTGTTTTCAGTAGGATGCATTTCAAAACCAAGATATAGTTGCTAGGACATTGCTACTGGGATGCTCCTACTGCTTCTAGGGTGCTTTCAGTGGAAAAATACAATTTATACACCTGCATATCACTATTGCTCTATTTCCGTCTCTCTCTCCCTCCGCCCCTGCATACGTATGTGTGTGTGTATGTATGTCTTTATGTATACACAGTTATTTACTTATAACCATTTTGAGTATAAACATGAGTATACCAACATCTCCAATTCCTATCTCCTATTACCACAGGGTTTAGTATAGCATTTTTCCTTGTCATATTTATATATTCTTTCTTTGACTATAAGAAGGTAATGGTTTCCATTATCCTACTATATTAATTGTTCAATCCATTTTTATGTAATCAATCTACCGAGCCTGCTAACTGACTTCCTATACTTTTGTTCCTCTCTAATTGATTTTCCAGTGAATAGTAAATAAGGGACAGAGAGAAGGACGGGGGAAAAAAGCAGAGGGAGAGAGGAAGGAATAGAATAATACATTTTAAAACCTAAATTAAGGCTCAGCACCCGTAGCACAGTGGTTACAGCACCAGCCACATACACTGAGGCTGGTGGGTTCGAGCCCGGCCTGGGCCAGCTAAACAACAATGACAACTGCTACAAGAAAATAGCCGGAGACTCTGAGGATCTCCTTGGTGAGATAGCGCAAGCCAGCTCTGTTTTGATATCAGCCAACCTCTCCCCTATCCTAAGAAACCACAGTATCAGGTTAAATCTGGACTATGAAGAGATGCAAACAGCTGCGGTGCCCAATCCTTACCCTGTAGTTCTTTTCCCTGAACTCCATAAATGCGTCAATGTACAAAGTTATGATTTAATAAAAAAAAAAGAAAACTTACTTCTGTGTGCTGTGAGAGGATCTTACATGTATTATGAAAACTTCTAAAGATCATTAATTAAATTACTTCAAAAGAAAAAGAAAATAGCCAGGTGTGTGGCTGGCACCTGTAGTTCCAGATACTTAGGAGGCTGAGGAAAGAGAATTGCTTAAGCCCAAGAGTTTGAGGTTGCTGTGAGCTGTGATGCCATGGCACTCTGCCAAGGGTGTGACATAATAAGACTCTATCTCAGAAAAAAATCTAAATTAAAATTTAAAAATAGATTTTTGCACGTTTTAAAATGCATATACAAATAAAGTTCTGAGAATAAAGTTTTTTGTTTATTTTTGTCCAGATCTTGAAAATATATTCTAATATTTTGTCATTATGTATTTATTCATAATGCTTAATGTAGCAGATATTAGGCATACAAACATGAAAGGTACGTAGTCTGCAAAGAGCTCAGAATATGATAAGACAAGCAGATATATTAATAATTCCTATCAAAACATGACAAGGGTTTTAATGGAGGAATACAAAGGATTTCAGGTGCACGGAGAAGGGGCCACTAGATTTCACATAGGCAGCAGAATGATTTTTGTATTCATTAAGAGTAAGAAACAACATGCTAAAGGTTAATTTTTGTTTGGCCTTCTGAGTTTTGGCTTTTCCTTAAGTTTTCCTCTGTTGTCATTCTACCGAGGGCTAGAGAAGGTTAGACTTAGTAAAGTCTCTCTTCATGGTCAGAATGGTTTTGACTAAGAGGAAAGGCAACTATTCCTTATGGATCTGGTGTCTTGTTTTTTTCAGCCCCAGGTTGCAGCCTTTGACATACTTTGAGTGTAACCTCTGACTTTGGCATGGATCCGAATTTTACTATATTTAGTCTTGTATAATTTTTATAGTACTGTATTTTAAGTGATTTTTAAAGCCACTATTATAAAATTTTTATATTACCAAATTATACCAATATCCTAGAATATTTTTTGCAAATTGCCATTATGTATAGTTAAGGAATTTAATAGGTAAATCACTTCTATTTTTATTTTTTTGATTGAAGTGCTCTCTATTATGTAAGTGTTTCTGAAACATGCTTATTAGTTAAGTGTTTCAACAATGTGGAAATGTGGGTTGGTTTGCTTACTCTCCAATTAGAAGTTATTGCACCATGTCTTACAAGAAAAGACATTAAGTCACATAGAGAAACTGGTCCCATATTACATAGTGCAAGCAAAATAAAATAAATCCAGATTAATGAATCTCAACTTATTTTCTGCCCCAAATGATCAGACAGATAAATAGATTCCTTGTCCTAATAATTCTCAGATTCTAGTTTAGAAAGCCATTGTGCCTTCTCAGTACTACCTTTTCAAACCTTAAGATACTCAATATTCAACAAAAAATCAATTTACAATGAAAAATATTTTTTGAGATTAGAAAAAAGCAAAGTGGGGGGGGGGGGGTTGCCTGTAGCTCATCGAGTAGTACGCCGGCCCCATATACTGAACGTGGTGGGGTCAAACTCCGGCCTCAGCCGAACAGCGAAACAGAAAAATAGCTGGGCTCGTGGCGGGTGCCTGTAGTCCCAGCTACCTGGGAGGCCGAGGCAAGAGAATCGCCTAAGCCCAGGAGTTGGAGGTTGCTGTGAGCTGTGTGATGCCACAGCACTCTACCGAGGGCGATGAAGTGAGACTCTGTCTCTACCAACAAAAAAAAAAAAAAGAAAGAAAAAAAGCAAAGTGATGTAATAGAAAATTCACTAAAGCTACCTTTCTCTCAGATTTGCAGGAATGGACAGTTCTTTAAATATTAAAGCATATATCACTACTCCCAATTGTATATTTTACATGATGAAGCTATTTCTTAACTTAAGTATCGGCATTACTTCTTACTGAAATCGTCTGTGTATTTTTGATATGGGGCATGGATAGTGGCTTGTGTCTTGACAAGAATCTCAGGCCTATTGAAAGTTAGGAAAGACTATTGTGATTATATCTTAGACTTAGTACAGTGACTCTTTCCTATGGCTTACAAGTTCACAGAGTTTATAGACAATTCATGTAAATTCAAGTCGTTTGAGTAGCTCTGCAAATGACTGCATCCTGGAGATACCTGGGTATATCTAGAAACTGCCCCAGACATCACTTTGGACTCCTCTGTCAGGGTAGGCACAATTACCCATCATTAATTATTTTAAATCTGGATGGTTTCTCTACTTTTAAAACTAGAAAATCATGAACTCTAGTACGGTCTCCTTGTTCACTCTTTTAGAGCCTTCGTCCTCTTCCCTTTGGTTTCGCTCATAACTCTCATGAAAATGTAAATGTGATATGAATAGAAGATTTATCTTCAAAGCTATTAAAAGAAAACACTCCTCTGATATTTCCCTTCTGGATTTTCTTAGTAAGAAATATACTACGATAAAATATTTTTACAATCATTTTATCCAGCAAATTATAATACTAACCATATTACAGTCTCAAGAAGTAACAATTATTATTATTATTATTATTATTATTATTATTTTGATATTTCTGACCCATAACATTTTATTTTATTTTTTTTTAATTTTTATTGTTGGGAATTCATTGAGGGTACAAAGAACCTGGTTACATTGATTGCATTTGTTAGGTAAAGTCCCTTTTATTATTGTGCCCCACCCCCAAAAGGTGTGTCACACAGCATGACCACTCCCACCCCTCCTCCTTCCCTCTCTCTGTTCTCCCCTTCTTCACCCCTACCATGTACTGGATCATTAATTGTCCTCCTATCACAATTGAGTACATAGAATTCTTGCTTCTCCATTCTTGTGATGCTTTACTAAGAAGAATGCATTCCACTTCCACCCAGGTTAATACAAAGGATGTAAAGTCTCCATCTTTTGTAATGGCTGAATAGTATTCCATGGTGTACATATACCACAGCTTGTTAATCCATTCCTATCTCAGGGAGCATTTAGGCTGTTTCCACATTTTGGCAATTGTAAATTGAGCTGGGATAAACATTCTAGTGCAAGTGTCCTTATGATAAAAGGATTTTTTTCCTTCTGGGTAGATGCCCAGTAATGGGATTGCAGGATCAAATTGGAGGTCTAGCTTGAGTTCTTTGAGAGTTCTCCATACTTTCTTTGTCCCAGCACTCTTCATAGCATTTTTGCATGACCTATATTTCATTTGTGAAAGTGAAAAAACACACCTGTCTTGGCTGCCCTGTATCGTACTCAATACATGGCTGGTATACTGAACTATTCGCTCAGGGAATAGTTATGGAAAGGATGGAGGAAACATGCCATCATGCTTAAAATGCATTTTCAAATAATTTAGGACAAGTATAACCACATTCATTAAGAAGTACGCACATGTACTAAAGAGTTGAGTGAGATAAGAGACCTGCAATTTGGGGAGAGGAGGCAGGAGGGGTAAAGCATCCATACTGCTCATGCAAGAACATGTGAGCATATAATTCAAACGATGAACCAAAATTAATTATCATGTGAACAGTATTGTGTGTTGAAAACAACCTTCAAGCTTTAGTAATCTAGGCTTGGGTCATGACTCTGCCATTTATAGCTGAGTTCCTTTGTTCAAGTCATTCACCTACTGTGAGCCTTGAGATCATCATTCACAGAGCAATCGGACCCATCCTGTCTACTTGCTTTACAGAGATGTGATGAGAAGCAGATAAGACAACATTTTTGCAAGCATCTTGCAAAACTGAAACAAGCCATATGTACCTAAGAGACATGTACTTGCAGGCTCCCGACTTCTTCCCACTCCTCTACTCTTTGAAATATTTCTTCCCACAAACTTTTTGCTTATCCTTCTCTTTTGGCCATAATCATAACAATGTGATTGCAATTAAGCCATGGTGTTTCTCCAAGTTCTGTTTAGAATTAATTAAATAGAGATGATCTTTTCTGACTCGGGGCAGGGAATGGATGGGGGTCAGAAGACCTATTCTGCCAGAAACCAACTGTGACCCTATGAAAATAATTTTATTTATCTAAGTCTTTCTTTTCCTATAAAATGAGAGAGTGGAATGAAATGATCCCTAAATTTTTTCCCAACTCATGCATTTTATGCTTATTTGCTCTCCTGAAATCCCCATGATAAGGGAAACACAGTTTAATTACCTCCTTTCCAGTTTGGTTCTTAGAAATCTGGGGATGTCTTTATTCTTGTTTCTGAAATGATTCTGGGAAAGAAAATACATACTAGACAATTCCTCAGTCCAGGAGCATTCTTTATGATAGCACTGAAATCCAGGATGGATAACTTTTTCCCTCTAAATATTAGATTGAGTTCACATTCTCACTCTTTTTTTCTTTTTGCAGTTTTTGGCCAGGGCCGGGTTTGAACCCGCCACCTTCAGTATATGAGGCCGGCACCCTACTCCTTGAACCACAGATGCCACCCTTACATTCTCACTCTTGACAGTGATTAAAAAAAAAAACAACAAAAAACTTCCATTCTACACAGCACCTTTTTTCAACTGATAGCTGATAGAACATTTCAGAAGGGAAGTGAGCATCTTAAACAGCAGGAGCTAGCTTTAATTCAGGGAATGAAAGTTACATTGGTTTTTAAAAAAGTGATCTGAGACCAGCATGAATCTCTACCCAAAGCTCAGACAGATGGATGAACCAATGTTTCCTTGTGATCATCTCTGCTGCCCGTACATCAATAGGGTAGAAATGTGTTTTAAATTACCTGTGGTTCCAGATATGCCTAGAAATTAAATCTCTACATATTTGAAAAAAAAAAAAAGAGTTAATACCACCTTAAGCTGCATTAATAGAAGTCTAGTTTCCTTCCCATGGAAAATTAATTGACTCATTCACTCTGTATTTAGATTAGAGTATTTATTTCTGGGAATCACATGCTAAGTGTAAAAGTAACGTATTTAAATTTGTCCGAAGAAACACGGGGAGTGCAATGAGAAGAGTCTGAAAGCCATGTTCTTTCTATAAGCCAGAGGACTATAATTCAGATAAAAAAGGACTTAAGGAATATCTAATAATGCTCATCAATTATTTAACACAATATATTGTATGTTATTCAGGAGGACGGAACAGATAAATAGGGGGAAGAGAAATTTGGTTGAATGGTACAGAGAAGTTTCTAAATGATCAAACCCTCCTATATCAAAACAGGTTCTTCCCAAAGGTGACATTCACTAGACACAGAATGTGTGTAATAAGGAGAGGGCAGATGGCCATCTGGCAGAGATAATATAGCTGGGAAATAACAATGGTTCTTTACAGCTTTAAGAACCTTTCCCTCTTTATGGAGCAATTCTCAGGTGATCTTCAAAATCAATAACTTAGAAAAATCATCACTGTTCCCTAAGGAAAGATGTGGCTTTTTTTCCACACCTACCAACAAGGAACTCTTTTTTTTTGAGACAAGAGTCTACTTTTGTCATCCTGGGTAGAGTCGGGTGGCATCATCATAGCTCACAGCAACCTCAAACTCTTGGGCTGAAGTGGTCTTCTTGCCTCAGTTTTTCTATTTTTTTCCTCTATTTTTTAATTAAATCATAGCTGTGTACATTAATGCAATTGTGGGGTACAATGTGCTCTGGTTTTATCTACAATTTGAAATATTTTCATCAAACAGGTTAACATAGCCTTCACGGCATTTTATTAGTTACTGTGTTAAGACATTTGTATTCTACATTTAGTAAATTTCATATGTACCCTTGTAAAATGCACTGTAGCTGTAGTCCCACCAATCACCCTCACTCCACCCATCCTCCCCCCTCCTCTCCCCTATCCCTTTTCCCTGTATTCTTGGGCTATAATTGGGTTATAGCTTTCATATGAACACCATGGAATATTATGCAGTCTTTAAAAAAGATAGAGACTTTACCTCTTTCATGTTTACATAGATGGAGCTGGAACATATTCTTCTTAGCAAAGTATCTCAAGAATGGGGTGAAAAAGTATCCAGTGTACCCAGCTGTACTATGAAACCAAGTTATAATTTTTCTATTTTTAGTAGAGATGGGGTCTCACTCTTGCTCAGGCTGGCTTCAAACTTCCTAAACTCAGGCGATCTGCCTGCCTCAGCCTCCCAGAGTGCTAGGATTACAGGCGTGAGCCACCAGGCCCAGCCCACAAGGAACTCTGACAGTGAACCAATGTCAGGTGCCAGCTCTATTCTTTAGTATTAGTGTTTGTTTGCCACTAATGATATTTTTTCTATTCTAGGTACTCAGAACCTCAGATCATCTTCTCTGATAGTAATTTGCTTCCAGTTTTGCCTTGAAAGCCTTACCTACATTCTACAGAAGCTGGTTGTACATCTCTGAAGAGGGAATGGATGAAGAAACACTCATTTTAGAACACTAGAGAGTCACAGGGAGAAGATCACCCTTATGCCTTAATTAGATAGCTAGAATAGACATGTGAAAAATTGGCAGGCATCGTACAGCAGGTAATTCAGGACAAAGGGAAACAAATAGGATGATGACTCCTTAGAATGGCCCAGGGTACTACCTAAAAAATATTTCCAGCATTTTAAAGCAGAGAAAGGGAACATCTGACAGTCTTAACTGAGTTGAGGAGACAGTTTAGTGTTTGGAGAGATTAAGGCAGCTAGAAATTGTGGTGCACATTATTAAAAAGAAGGGAACTACATCAAGATGAAATTCCAGAGATCTGCAGATGTATCTTTGGCTGAGCACAAATGGCAACATGCTTGAGAGAAGAATGCCAAAAGCCAGGGGAAAACACTGAAAAAGATGATCACAGTCAGTCACAAAGGCCTGCTGATAGTTTGTGTTCCCAATCGGCGAAGTGTATAATACACATAGCATCAGGTAGGATCCTGAGAAGAGTGTGGTTTTGGAAGAAGAGCTAATAAATTAGCCTTAGAATGATCTCTGCATCTGCCCTAATGAGGCAAGGTTTTAAAGGATCCAAAAGATTCGGAGTGACAACTAAATACTGAAACAATATGCAACTCCAGAGAGGGGCTGTAACAGACTCTAACAACAAAAAAGCAATATTCACATTATTCGCCATCATTTCAAAATGGCAAGTCAGACAAAGAAATGGAAAAAGACAACCAGCACCCGGGAGAAAAATCAACTGATGGAAACAAATTTAGAAATAACATAAACGATGCAATTAACAGACACATTAAAACAGCTATTATCATCATTTTCCATATGCTCAAGCGGTGGAGAAAAGCACAATAAAAAGGAAATGGAAGTTCCCCACCCCCAGCTTTATTAACGTATAATTGACGAGACTGTATATATTTAAGGTACACAACCTAATAGTTTGATGTACGTGTACATTGTGAAATGATTATCACACTCAAGCTAATTAACACATCGCCTCAGTTACTTTCTGTATGTGTGTAGTGAGGACACTTAAGATCTTCTACTCTCTCAGTGAATTTCAAATATGCAATACAATATTACTTATTATAGTTGCTATGTTGTACATTAGATATTCAAAATTTATTCATCTTCTGATGAAAGTGTGTACTCTTTGACTATCATCTCTCCATTTCCTCAGTGTCCCACCTTTTCCCACTGACCTCAGTCCCTGGCATCCACCATTCTGCTTCTATGAGTTCAACTTTTTTAGATTTCACATATAAATGTGAAGATTTCACATGCAAGTGAGAAGATTCCCATACAAGTGAGGTCATACAGTACCTACGGATTTGTCTTTCTCCTTCTGGCTTATTTCACTTAGCAAAATACCCTCAAGCTTTATTCACATTGTTGTAAATGACAGGATTGTCTCTTTTTTTTCATGTCTGAATAATATTCTATTGCTTATGTATGAATGACATTTTCTTTATTCATCCCTTAGATGAAGTTAGATCGTTTCCATATCTTGGCTATGGTTAATAGGCCTGCAATGACATGACAGTGCAGACATCTCTCACGGGCAGTGATTTCGTTTCTTTTGATGTACAACCAGAAGTGAAATAGCCAGATCATATAGTAGTTCTATTTTTAATGTTTTCAAGGAAACTCCATGCTGTTTCAACAATGACTATACCAATTTACATTCTCATCAACAGCACACAAATGTTTCCTTTCCTCCATGTTCTCACCAACATTCCCTTGCCTTTTTGATGATAGTCATCCTGAAAGGTGTAAGATAATGTCTCGTTAGGGTTTTAATTTGCATTTTTTTTTTTTTTTTTGCCTGTGGTTAGATGATTAAGGATGTTTAGCATCTTTCCATATGCTTGCTGGCCAACTGAGTGTCTTCTTTGAAAAAAATACCAAAGGTCATTTGTACATTTTAAAATCAGATTCGATTTCTTGTTTTGTTTGCAATTGAATTTTATGAATTTCTTGTATCTTATTAAATTAAATATTTGCCAAATACATAGTTTGCAAATATTTTCCTCATTTTATAAATTCCCTTTTCATTGTGTTGATTTTATTTGCCATGCAAAAGCTTGTTAGTTTTGTGAGGTCCAACTTTTTTTAAATTTTTACATATACATGTGTTAATTAGGTTTCCACTTTTTGCCTTCAGAGAATTTAAAAGGCTTAAAATTTAATAACAATAACAATGTGTAAGATAAGTACTAGAAATAAAAACCATGTAAAGAATGATTGAAGATAGATACATTCAGAAAAGAAAACAGATTACTGAATCAAAATTTTAAGCAATATTAATAATAATAAAGCCAAGAAAGTAACGTTCACATTGTCAAATAAGAGTATGTCTTATTAGAATGCTTAGACTCTTAGAATGCTTAGACTCAGTATGAAGTCATCAGTTAATTTCTTATTTTTTTTCCAAAGTCTCAAAAAATAGACAACTAATATTATATAAATAAAAGTAAAAGAGTTTCAAAAACAGTTCATGCCAAATCTTATAGACAATAGAAAAAGGAGAACTATTTCAAAATCATTCTACTTGATCTGGATACACCTGATGTTGAAATTGGAGAAAATATATTGTTATAAAGGAAAATTACAAACATATTTCACTTATAAACGAGGATACAATATCCTAAACATATTGACAAGTTGAATTAAAAATTAATGTTTAAGTAATGTACTTTGGTCAAAATTGAATCCAATTTATGTGAGAATTAGTCACTATTTTCTTTCCTTTTTGTTTTCTTTCCCTCACCCCCTTCCTCCTTCTCTGTCTGCTCTTCTTCCCCCATACCCCATTGTGTCATTGTCATTAATTGTCCTCAAATCAAAGTTGAATACATAGGATTCATGCTTCTCCATCCCTGTGATGTTTCACTAAGAATAACCTGTTCCATCTCCATCCAAGTTAGTACGAATGCTGCAAAGTCTCCATTGTTTTTGATGGCTGAGTAATATTCCATGGTATACATATACCATAGCTTACCATTCCATTCCTGGGTTGAAGGACATTTAGGCCGTTTCCAAATTTTGGCAATTGTAAATTGGGCTGCAATAAACAGCCTAGTATGGTGTCTTTATAATAAAAGTTTAAAAATAAGTCCAACTTATTTTTTTGTTGACTGTATTTTTTTGTGTAATATCCAAAAGAATCATTGACAAGACTATATTGTTGAGATCTTCTGTGTTTTTGTCTGGGAGTGTTATAATTTCAGGTCTTGTAAATCTTAATCCATTTTGTGTTAATTTTTGCATGTGAAATAAGAAAAGAATGTAATTTCATTCTTTTGTATGTGAATATTCCATTTTCTCCAAACCATTTATTGAAGAGACTATCCTTTTCCCATTGTGCATTCTTGATACCTTTGTCAAATACTAGTTGACTTTATTGGAGTTTATTTCTGGACTCGCTAGTTTGTTCCACTGGTCTATGTATTTTTATCCCATGCTATTTTGATTACGATATCTTTTTAAGCAGGAAGTGTGATGCTCTTTCTACTCAAGATTACATTGGTTATTCAGGGTCTTTTGTGGTCCCATGTGATTTTTACGATTTTTTTTTTCTATCTCTGTGGAAAATGAAATTGGAATTTTGGTAGGGATTACATTACAACTGCAGATCACTTTTAGCAGGGAGAATATTTTAACAATATTAATGCCTTCAATTCATGTACATAGGATATCCATTTACGTCTTATTCAATTCTTTCATCGATATCTTACAGTCTTCATCTGCTCACTTCAGTTCACTCTTAAGTATTTTATTCTTTTTGATGCTTTTATAAATTAGGTTGCTTTGTTAATTTCTTTTGTGAGTCTTTTGTTGTCTGTGTATAGAATCAAAACTAGTCTTTATGTTGATTTCATATCTTGCAACATTACTGAATTCATTTAATAGTTCTAACAGCTTTTTGGGGGAGTTCTTCAGAATTTTCTATATAAAAGATCATGTCATTTGCAAACAGATGATAATTTCACTTTTTCCTTTTTGATTTGGGTTTATTTCTTCCTCTTGCCTAATTGTTCTCACTTAAAACTTCCAGTACTTTGTTGAATAGAAGTTTTAAGAATGGGCACTGCTCTCCCCCTTCAATCTTAGGGGAACTATTTCAGCTTTTCACTGTGGAGTATGATGTTAGCTAAGGGCTTGTCACATGTGGTCTTTGTTATGTTGGGGTACATTTGTTCTATTCCTAAGATTTTGAGAGGTTTTATCATAAAAAGAAGTTGAATTCTGTCAAGTGTTTTTTCTCTATCTATTGAGATGAGTATGTATTTTTACTACACATTTTCATAATGTGCTGTATCATGTTTATTGATATGTGTGTATTAAACTATCCTTACCTTTCATAGATACATCCTTCTTAAGCATAGTGTATGACACTTTTAATGTATTGTTGATAGCCGGGCATTGTGGCTGTGTAGTCCCAGCTACTCGGGAGGCTCAGGCAAGAGAATTGCCTAAGCTCAGGATTTGGAGGTTGCTGTGAGCTGTGTGATGCCATGGCACTCTACTGAGGGTGATAAAGTGAGACTTTGTCCCTCCAAAAAAAAAATAAATGTATTGTTGAATTTGATTTGCTAGTACAGTATTCTTTTGAGGATATTTCCACCTATGATTGTTAGGAACACTGACTTGTAATATTCTCTTCCTATAGTAGCCTTTTCTGGCTTTGGTATGAGGATAATGCTGGCTTTGGAAAATGAGCTTGAAAGAATTATTTTCTCATTAACTTTTAGAATAATTTGAAAAGAATTGGTATTAACTCTTCTTTTCTTTAAATGTTTTGTAGAATTCACTCATGATCCATCCGGTCCTGAGTTTTTTTCACTGGGAGGTTTTTGATTATTGGTCCATCTCATTATTGGTCTCTTCAGATTTTCTAGTTTTCTTTTTTAAATTTTTTGGCTTATACACAACAGAAATTTATCACATTTCTGAAGACTAAAACCTCTCTGGGTCAAGGTGCCAGTAGATTTGGTGAATGGTAAAAGCCTTTTTCCGAGTTCATAGATGGTGCTTATAGCTGTGGCTTCACATAGTAAAAAGTACAAGGCAGCTTTCTCAGGCTTCTTTTATGAGGGCGCTAATCCCTTCATGAGGACTTCCCCTCTCCCCTGACTCAATCATCTCCCAAAGGTTCCACCTTCTAGAACTATCACATTAGCAGTTAGTTTCCACCTATGAATTTGGAGCAAAGGTGAGGAGACAAAACATTCAGACTATGGCAGCGAGTACCATGTTTATCTCGACCACAGTTTTAATCCCACACAGGAGGTGCTGAACGCTGGTTTGTTGAATGAATGGATGAATCCATAATAAGAAGGTAGAGATTAATTTCTACTAGAGAGATTGGGAAATGCTTCTTAGAGAAGGTAGGATTTTACTTTATTAATTGATTTTATTTCTTATTAGAAGGTCTTAATACAATATTTTATTTCCAGTTTCAGATGAACTCACTTGAAGTGGATATTTTTAGTAGCAACTATCTTTCATTATTTTATTTACGTTTAGGGTTACAATGGCATTAGAAGAGCAGAAGTGGCACACATCAATCACTTACAACATTGCTTTAATGGAGAAACATCATTTGGATGTCCAAATGATGAATTGTGAATTACATTTTTTTTATTTTAAATTAATATGGGTTATATTGTTTTCACTTCCAAGGTAAAGTTCAGGTTGTAATTGAACTCTCCCACCCCCCACCAGGGGTTATGCTCAACACCCTCACGTTGTGTACATTAGGTGAGATCCTGCCAACTGCCCTCCCCCTCCCTCACTCTTCTGCCTCCCCTTCCTAGACTATATTTGTGTGTTATTGTTTGTGTGGACTTGCAATTTGTGATTATGAATTGAGCTGCTCCCAAACATTTGAGTTCAAATGTTCTTGTGGTAAATGATTTCTTTTTCTTCTGGATAGATACCGAGTAATAGGATTGAAGGATCAACTGTGGTATATGTATACCATTTGGAATACTATTCAGCCATGAAGAAAGATAGAAAGTTCATATCTTTTGTATTTACTAGGAAAGATTTAGCAATCATCCTCCTAAGTATCACAGGAATAGAAAAGCAAGTATCCAATGTACTCAATATTACTATGAAACTAGTAGACAAGCAACTATGTGCCCACATGACAGAAAAACATTTAAATTCAAGGAGGGTAGAGAGAGAAGAAGGGAGGGAAAGTGAGAAGCTCTCACCTATCAGGTACAAGGTAAGGGTATATGAACACACCTCCTGGGTGAAGGGCTCAACTGCCACTTGGACTTTACCTAACAAATGCAAGCAATGTAGCCTGATTGTTATGTACCCTTATGTTAATCTGGAAAAAAGTAAACAAAAAAGAAGATCTTTCAGACATTAAAAAAAGAAAATATACAAAGTAAAAAATATACTTCATGAGATTAATAGCAGATTAAACAACATAGAAGAAAAGATCTATGAACTTGAAGAAAAAGCAGTAGAAACTATCAAATTTTAGAAAGAAAAAGAAAAGGAATTTTAAAGAGAACCCTAATTGCTTGTAAAACAACATCATGCAGTCTCAGATACATATAATGGCATTCCAGAAAGAGTGGAGGTGAGAGAGGGGTGGTAGTGATAAACTATGAGGAAGTCATGGACAAGAACTTTTCGAATTTGATAAAGACCTACAAGTCCAAGAAGCTCAATAAACCACAAGCAGTTGGACATGAAGGAAACCATGATAAGATGCCTTATAACCAAATTGATAAAAATCAGAAATAAAATCTTGGAAGAGGTCTAAGAAAAAGTTATACTATATACAAAGATAATGATAGTAAATGTATTTAACATTATGTGAGCCAGAGTCATCAACACAATTATCAAATATTGAAAGAAACTCACCAATCTAGATTTTGTTATCCAGTGAAAATATATTTTATAAATAGAGAATTAATTAAAATCTTTTTCCAGGAAAACAAAATTCGAAATGATTCACTGCCATGAGATCTAAACTAAAAGAAATATTACAAGAGCTACTTTAGTCAGATGGAAAACGATAGCTATGGAGGTGGAAATTTGGATCTATGCAAGGGAATAGATAACACTACGAAAGTTAAATATGTAAGACGCTTTTACTCATTTTCAATTTCTAAAAGATAATTCATGGTTTAAAGTGAAAAATAACAAAATGTGATAGTTTCTACCGCTTTTTCTTGAAGTTCATGGATCTTCTCTTAAATTCAGTATGTTAGAGGGTAACATACATGGCCCAGTGACTGTTTATATCAGAATTAGAAGGGTGATTCAACATCCCAAAATCAATCAGCATAACTCTCCATATTAACAAACTAAAATGAAAAGACCACATAATCATCTCAATAGATACAGCAATGCCTCTCCCAGGTATTTAATCAAGAGAAATGAAAACATACATTCAGACGTGGACTTTGCAGATGAATATTTATAGAAGCTTTATTCTATAGACAGGCAAAATCTGCAAACAATTCAAATGTCCATCAACAAGAGACTGATGTATAGAATAAATCATTATTCAGAGACATAAAGGAATTAACTACTTATACTCTCAAGAAGATAACATTGATGAAACTTAAAAGTGCTGTGCTGGGGAAAGAAATGCCACAAAATGTTATGTATGTAGGATTCTAGAAAATGGAAAATTATATTGATAGAAACATACTGACCGCAGAGGCAAAGGGGTAGGAAGAGTTGATCAATGGAGCCCAAGGGAATTTTTTTGAGATAATAAAAATGTTACATATCAGCTTGGCACCTGTAGCTCAGTGGCTAGGGCACCAGCCACATACACCAGAGGTACAGGTTCGAACCCAGCCTGGGCCTGCCAAACAACAATGACTACAACCAAAAAAATAGCCGGGCGCTGTGGCGGGTGCCAGTAGTCCCAGCTACTTGAGAGGCTGAGGCAAGAGAATCGCTTAAGCCCAGGAGTTTGAGGTTGCTGTGAGCTGTGATGCCATAGCACTCTACTGAGGGTAACACAGTGAGACTGTGTCTCAAAAAAAAAAAAAAGTTACATGTTGTAATGTTACAGGACTGTATGTATATTGTAAAAGTTCATGGAATTATCAACTTGAAATTAAAGAATTTTACTATAAGTAAATTATATTTCAATAAAATAGATTTTTTGAAAAGACTGAAACTATCCATGCGCAGTGGCTCATGCCTATAATCCTAGCACTCTGGAAGGTTGAGGCAGGAGGATTGCTTGAGCTCCAGAGTTCAAGCTTACTGGGAAGGCTAAGGCAGGAGGATCACTTGAGCTCAGGAGTTTGAGGTTGCTGTGAGCTCAGCTAACTCCATGGCACTGCAGCCTGAGGCAACAGAGTGAGTGAGACTCTGTCTCAAAAGATCAAATCAAATAATAAAATAAAAAAAAAAAGCCTGAGATTTTCACAAGTCCTAGATTTTAGACTCTGCAAAAACTCTGAGCAATACCTCTCTTTTTCATGATTCTTTTAAAATACAAGCTGGATGTTAATAAAATTTTTGCATAAAGATAATGTCTGCTAATTACTAAACAATTAGAAAATGGAAACATGTATAAAAAAGAAAATAATCCTATGGACTATAGATGAACAACTTTATATTTTGCAATTTTCCTTTCAGGGTTTGTTTTACATAGTCAAGAGAAAATATAAATCAAAATTGAATCATATTGTATATTTGATGTAATATCTTGCTTTTATTACTAAAACTACTAAGTTAAAACATAATATGTAGGTTAAGTTTACTAGTCAAAATACTCAAAATATCTAGAAAATATGTTTTAGTGTTGAAATACATATATTAGTGAAATGAAAGCCTGAAAAAGTTCCATTTATTTTTTATTTATTTATTTATTTATTTTTGAGTCAGAGTCTCACTATGTCATCCTTGGTAGAGTGCTGTGGCATCACAGCTCACAGCAACCTCCAACTCTTGGGCATAAGTGATTCTCTTGTCTCAGCCTTCCAAGTAGCTGAGACTATAGGCACCTGCCACAATGCCTGGTATTTTTTTGTTGTAGCTGTCATCGTTGTTTAGCAGGCCCAGGCCGGGTTCGAACCTGCCAGCCCTGGTGTATGTGGCCAGTTCCCTAACCACTGAACTATGGGCACCAAGCCCATTTATTCTCATTTAGAGGAAAAAAAGTGAGTTTTCAGGACTTGTTTCTGTCTATAAGCTGATACCTCTTCCTATTTCCACTCCTTAAAAGGTGCTTTTTTGTTTGTTTCCTTTCCTTCCCTGAAGCCTCTGAAAGGCAGTTTGCTGAGAGCCAACCTGGGGAGAAAAAAGTCTTGTTTATAGTTCATCCTATCTGCAAAAGGCTTCACTTTGCAGTCAGTCACTTAGCGTTCTTGGTTTTAGTGTATGTTTCGGGAAGAGAAGTAATAAATCACTCCATGATGTGAATGCATTCGGGAAGCAGAATCATTCCACTAAAAAGCAAGACAAAGGGGGCAGAACTCTGTAGGTACCAAGCAGACAGGAAGCAGCTAAGAGAGAACTGCATCGCTGATGGGGCACCTAATACTTTGAGCACCTGTTAGCCAGGGATGGTCCAGGCACAGTAATGGGGTGGGAAGAGACAGATGACTCACCCTCTAGGACTTGACAATCTGTACACACCATTTCCTGTAAAGTGATGACTATCATGGAGAGTACAAGGAGGTTTAAGATTACAGGATGGAATTTGATCACTTCCATCTGAAAACCAAGAAATTGTGAAAGGTCAGACTCTCAAGTCTGGGCTGCGTGGAGTAAGTCTGATTCCCACAGGCAGGGATAGGAGCCCTTGGGGTGAGGTCTAGTAGGAAAAGAGCCTAAATATGCTGAGAGTCGTAACAAAGCTGCTGAGCTGAGACTGCCGAGCATATACCCTGAGAATAGTTAATTAGTCCAGGTTGACAGCAGTAGCTACATGCTGGGGAATTGTGACAGATGAGCTTGGAAGTTAAGGCCAAATTACAGATGGCGTTGGGTACCAGGAGAGGAATGTAGACATTACCCTGTAAGAAATGTGAGGTCACTGAAGGTTTTTGATCAAGGATATAATAACATGCTGTTATGCTTTGATTAATCTTCTTGCAGTAGGTAAAAAAATGATTAGAATATGGAGAAAATAAAAATCAACGAAGAGTTCAAAACAGTATTCTGAAAGTCTACAAACAGGATGGTGGCAGAAGGAATATAATGAGATGGCATATTTGAGGATGAGTTTGTGGTTAAAAGTTATGAGTTTTGGCAATATTGACTTTATGAATTGGGAATTAGAAAGAATGTCTAGAAGGTCAGACAAGAGCAGATATACTGAATCCAGGTGAGAACACAGGATGTTCGGAAAGGTCCCATGGCAGAGAACTTAAAAGCGTGAATTCTGAGGCTGGACTGCCTGTGTTTGAGTCCTAATTCTGCCACTTATCTGCTGTATGACCTTGAATAAGTTATGAGAACTCCACCTGCCTCTATGAAATAGGCCAATGATCACCCTAGTCTTTATAGGATGGTCATGAGGAATAAAGGAGTGAGCATTTGCAAAGTACTTGGAATCATGCCTGGCACAAAGTTGAGTGTTGTATAAATGTTTGTTACAGCAAACAAAACCTCGTCGTGTTCATTCAGTCCTATATGAATGTGACTTATCACAGTAGACGAAACTTTTCCTGTCTCTGCCCATCTCCTAAAATATTGGCTTAGCTCCTTATCTTCTCTTTGAGAGCTGTATTTTCTCTTAAGGCAATCTCATTTATTCAGAGGATTTAAATACCACTTGTATGTTGTTAGGAGCCAAATATGTACGTCCCCTCAGACTTCTCTTGCCAACAGGATGCCTCCTTTTGAAAGTTTTGCAAATGTGTCAAAATGAACACGACTGAAATAGATTACAGCTTACGACACACAATGGCATTTCATCCCAGCGATGGACGGCATAGATGATGGTGGTCCTGGAAGATTATATTAATAATACTGGGTTTTTTCTGAGCCTTGTCTGTGTTTAGATAGATAAAAATTCAACCATTGTTTCACAATTGCCTACAGTATTTAGTACGGTAACGTGCTAGCCCTGATGGTAAGTAGTGCATGACTAGATCTGACTTTTCCCATTCCAAGCCTGTATCTCCTGTGGTTCTCCAACTCAGGGTGGTGGCATCATCCTTCCACCGAGGTGCCGAAACCCCAAACTCATCCTGCATTAGTCTCTTTCCCATTTAATACATCAGTAGCTCCTGCAGACACTCCCTCCCAACCATTTCCAGCATCAGTCCACTTATCTCCATCTTTATTCCTGCCTCCCTGGTCTAGCTACCATTATTTCTCACATCGCTTCTAGAATAGTTTTCTAACTAATTTCCCCAAGTCCACTCTGGTCCTCTTCTTGTCAATTCTGCCCACCACGGATGACCTGAATGTTTAAGCACATATAGCCTGCATACTACAATGATGATTTAACACTCTTTAATTGCTCACTGCAGAATAAAGAATTAAGCCTCAATACCACACATGGCCTCCGAGGCCCCGTGTTCCCAGCTTCTCATTCTCTTTTTTTCATGTCCCTCAATCCCTTCTCTGGGACATCCAGAGTTGGTGCTCCACTGTGCTGCAACCTTCTCACGTTGCTGGTCTGCTGGTCACATTTTATTTGCTCTTCAAGGGCTCAGTTCAAATGACATTGTCCTAGGATTCCCTTCCCACTCTTATTTCCATCTTTGAATATATCATCCTTGGTAAATATGTATTTATTTGTGGGCTTATTTCGATTGGCATTTGCCTCCTCTATTAAATTATAAGCTCTGAGAGGGCAGGACCACATTTGTTTTGTTCACCAATACATAACTGGGCCCCCACCACAGTGCCTGGATTGAAACGTATATTTTGACATGTAAAGAAGGAGGGAAGGAAGGAAGGAAAGAAAGAGGGAAGGAAGGAAGGTGGAAGGGAGGGAGAGAAGAAGGGAGTGAGAGAAGGAAAGGGGGACAGGGAAGGAGGGAGGGAGAGAGGGAAGGAAAAAAGGGAGGAAGAAAATGGGGGGAGGGAGAGAGGAAGGGAAGAAACAAGGAAGGAAAGACAGATTCCATCAACCCTAATCCATATCCATTAACTTTTGTCTCTCTGAAGACCTGACAATACCGTAAAACAGCAGGGAGTTGGGAAGAAATAACTAGTGTGGTGGGATAAGAGGATTCCCTCAGGTTTTGGCTGATCATCACTGAGGGCACACACATTTATTCTCCCTGCCACCCACACCCCCCAAATAGAATAGATGGTAGAAAAGAATATGTGCATAACAACTCTGATAAACATAAACGAGGCAAGGAAAAGGGCAAGGAATCTTGAAAAGTTTCCAGGAGAAATTGGGCAGGATAGCTAATAAATAAGTAACTAAGATAGAGAATAAGTTCCTTGCAGTGGCAATAGCTTTTCTTCCTAACTTCTCACTGGCTCCCTAGATAAAGGCCAAATCTGCAGGCAAAGATTCATGGGGCAGAAGCACAGGGCAGTGATCAGCATACAACCTGGGAGAGCCCTGGCAGACTTTCCTTTTCCTCTTTGGCACATTAATGCTAAGGCTGGATATGACATCCACTCCCATGCTGAAGCCGTGAAAAGCTCCTTTCAATAACTCTGTGTGTTTGTGTGTGTGTACGTGTGTGTATTCTGTGTAGCTGCTTAGCATGTGCCGGGGCCACAGAGATGCAGAATAAACCAAAGTAATTTTGGAACCATGCAGCTTCCACAGAGATGAAAACTAGGAAGGGGAGTTCTTCAGAGGAATGAAATGCAACCACACAGACCACTCCCTGGAGTTTCCCAAATGCAGAGGTGTCCAACCTGTGTCCTATGGTCCCACATGTTGATTTGGTGAGGATGATGTTTTTGTTACCTTAGTTATCTCAGTTACTTTTATGGTAACATAAATCAAGAAAAGTGTGCATGGACTTTTTTTTTTTTTTTTTTTTGGCTATTTGACTTTTGTTAGTGTTTGTGTATTTAATGTGTGATCCAAGACAACTCTTCTTCCAATGTGAGGCAGAGAAGAAAAAAATGATTGTATACTCCTGCTAGACACTCAGATTCATCAGCTTGCCTCTTTATTTCTGCTCAAGTACCTTGAAGGGAGACGGTCTATTCAGCATCCTCTCTGTTTTTTAACCCTCCATTCAAGCTTATCATGGAAACAGACATAACTGCAGAGGAAACCAGACCAGCTTCCAATATAAAGCAACTGAGTTCTTTGTTTAAAACATGACTCAATACAGTCTCCAAAGTTCTAGCTAGAGCAGTTGGACAAGAGAAAGAAATAAAGGACATCCCTATTGGAAAGGAAGAAGTCAAATTATCCTTGTTTGCAGATGATTTGATATCTAGAGAAACCTAAAGACTTCCCCCAACTCTATTAGGACAGATAAACAAATTCAGTAAAATTGCGCAATGTAAAATCAACATAGAAAAATCCCCTTTCTAAGGCCAACAGCAAACAATCTGAAAAAGAAACCAAGGAATGAATCCCATTTACAAATGGACCATAACATAGTCTGTCTCAAAGCTTTCGTAGTGACCCACATACAATAGCTACAAATAAAACCGCCATGAATAAACTAACGACGTGAAAAATATCTCTACAATGAAAATAATAAAACATTGATGGAAAAAAATGAAGACAATCACAAAAAATATGGAAAGATATTCCATGCTCATGGATTAGAAAAAAATCAATATTGTTAAAATGTCTATACTACCCAAAGCAATCTACTGATTCAAGGCAATCCCCATGAAAATGTCAATGACATTCTTCACAAAAACAAACAATAACCCTAAAATGTATATGGAACCACAAAAAGTTCAGAAAAGCCAGAGCCATTCTGAGCAAAATGAACAAAACTGGAGGAATGACATTACCTGACCTCAAATCATGCCAGCACCGTGCTACAGTAACCAAAATCACAAGGTACTGGCATAAAAATAGACATTCTTGTATACCAGTGGGACAGAATAGAGAACCCAGAAATAAATCCACACAACTATAGTGAACTTACATTCAACAAAGGTGTAAGAACATACAGTGGGAAAAGGATAGTCTCTTCAATAAACAGTGTTAGGAAACTGGATGTCCATATGCTGAATAAACTACTACCTTACCTCTTGCCATATTAAAAAAAATCAAAAAATGGAAAAAATATTTAAATCTGAGACCTGAAACTACTGAAAACAAACTCAGGACATTTATCTGGGCAAGGATTTCTTGAGTAATATTCCCGAAGCACAGGCAACCAAAGCAAAATCAGTTAAATGGGATCACATCAAGCTAAAAAGCTTCTGCCCAGCAAAGGAAACAATCAACAAAGTGAAGACACAACCCACTGAATGGGAGAAAATATTTGCTAACTATCCATCTAATAAGGGATTAATAACTAGAATATATGAGAAACTCCAACTCAACAGGAAAAAAAAAATCAAATAATCCAATTTTAAAATGGGCAAAGGATCTGAGTAGAAATGTCTCAAAAGAAGACACACAAATTGCCAACAGGTGTATGAAAAAACTATTCCACATCATTAGTCATCAGAGAAATGCAAATAAATATTACAATGAGATACCATCTCACTCTAGTTAGGAAGGTATTTATCAAAAAGGCAGGTGATAAATGCTGGTGGAGATATAGAGAAAGGGCCTGTGTAGGGATATAGGAAAATAATATGTTCTATAAAACAAGAAAATACTCATAAAAGATAAATATGAAAGATAGTTTTAAAAAATTAAAATATAATTGCCAAATTAAAAATGTTATAGAAGCCCTGTACTTCTATGAGAGAGCAGAAGGAACAGACAGGAGAAAATCATTCAATGAATACTAGACAAAAATTTCTCTATGAAATGACTTAGGCCAGACGTGGTGGCTCACACCTGTAATCCCAGCACTTTGGGAGGCTGAAATGGGAAAATCACTTGAGTTTGAGATCAACCTGAAAAATACAGCGACGTAGTGAGATCCTGTCTTCACAAAAAAGAAAGAAAGAAAGAAAAGAAGAAAAGAGAAAAGCGACTTGAATGGTAGTCCATTTAGTCAATAAGATTTAGTAAGCTCTTACTTTTTGCTGGGCATTATTTTTAGCATTTATAGATAAGGGAACAAAAGTGGGCAAAAATATCTCTGCCCTTTTGGAACTTGCATTTCAGCATGCTAAGCAGAAATAATGAAAAAAAAAGACATACACATTGAGGTACATCTCAATGACAGTTTTGAACTTCACAGATAAAGATAATATCTTAAAAGCTAGTAAAGGCTTGGGCTGGTGGGGAACATTTATCTACCAAAGAGCATCATACTTCTCTTCTGGGACACAGTGTTTGCAAGCTGGCAGCAGAGTAATGCCTAAAAAAATCTGAAGGAAGGTGATTTTAAAACCAGAATTCTATTACCAGACAAACTATCATTCAAGTGTGAGGGCAAAAGAAAAGACCTTTTATCGGACACCTGCGAACCCCGGAAAATTTATCTCCCACATATTCTTCTGTAAAAAGACAAAAAGGAATACTTAAATATAGAGTTTAGAAAACTATAAAGTGAATCCAAAAGTATATTACAATATATGAAAAGGAATAGAAATAACTCAGGTAGCAAAATGAAAACAAAAAGGCAGTGTGATAGCCGAGCAACAAGCTTAAAAAGCAATCAGTCTACATTAGAACAGAATGGTAAAGCCTCCAAAAAAATGTCTTCAAGAAAAGTGGCTGCCATAGTACAAAATGCATGATTAAAAGTCAGGGAAATAAATCTATTGTGATTCTGACACATTATAGTGTGACATATTTCAAAAAGTATTATAATAATACAATATACTACTAATACAGTTTCATACTCGTGAGAGGAAGTCATATTTTCTCCTGACTAACCATACAAAAAAGCAATATTTTCTCAGGAAAAATAGATGCAAGAAAGGCATAGTCTAAATATAAAACACTTTAAAATGAGGCATAATTCTGGGTAATTGATGCAGTGTTAGAACGATCATTCTGTGAAAAAAAAGAGGAAAAAGTCATTATCTCAAAGAATAAGGGAGAGAACTATAAATGATGTATAATGGAGGGTATGCAACTGATATCAGCTGCACCTTGTGAAGTTCAAGTGCTCTGGGGGAAGAGAGGAAGCTGACCAAATACTTCAATGTAAAACTATAACTGGGAACAGGCTAGAACTAGTGCTGGAGATTCTGTAGCTGTTCACATAAAGCAGATGATCACTGACCGAGGCTGTGAGAAGAGTTGAGACAGCAAAGGATGAGGCTCTGGATGTCCATCTTTTAGGAAGTGGCATGAAAAAGATCTTGCAAGTACAGAAGGCTGCAAAAGAGTCCTCAGATCTAGAAATGTGTGCTCTTCAGAAAAGAAGATGAAGTGTTCACAAGGAGAATTATTAGTGATTGGAGTTGGGGTTGAAAAGGAGTCAGTTGGCAGGAACTGATGAGCCTATTTCTGGTCAAAGAGGGGAGAAGACAGCTTGCAGGACAGTTTGGAGTTAGAGTGCAAAAGTCATCACAGTCGTGATGGGGGAAAGGAGCCCCCTAACTCTAGCCCTTATCATCACACTGGATCAGGCAACTCAGGCTGGATTCGGGAAAGGGAGTTAGCTTGCTCAACTTGCCAGATTTTCAAAGTAAGAGCATCCCATGCTGGCTACTTGTGGCATAAAAGATTTTGCCATACAGAGTGTCTTTTTGAGATTGTTATAGAATTCTATAACAATCCACAGGTATTTACCTATCATGCTTTTGCAGGTAACAGTAGTAGGATCCCTTGCTAGGGGTTACAGTCTTCCTGCCTTTGATTATATTCCACCTGACAAAAGGCATAACCTGAATGTGAAGCATCCTGCTGTGTTTTCTGTAAATAACCATTATCACACAACTGAATGAGCGCTTTTTACCCTTCAAAGTGTCACCCAAGAGCTAATCAAACTACTCTTTAATAAAGCTGTACCTGAGGCTTGGAAAGGCAACGGAGGGTTGCTTTCATATAGGCTTGGTCAGGAGAAAGGAAGTGTGTATTTTCACCCAGCTGGGAACTCAGGGTTTTATGAGGCCAACATCATGGATGTTAACCAGGTTGCCAGAAGACTGTCCTGGGCTCTGTTTTGGAGTTGCCTGGTACTGGGTTTGCAGTGACTAGAAAGTTACTGAGACTAAGTTTGTTTATGATGGCATACCCAAAGTATCTGACCTTAGAGGAGATAAAATAACTCCACTAAATAATACTATTATTTTCTGTAAGAATCACATGATAATCAATTACAATAAAATAATCATATTTTCTTGATCGTTCTTTAGGTTTTGTTTTTTTTGTCACTCTATAATTTTATTTTTCTTTTTTTAATTAAATCATAATTGTGTACATTAGTGCAATCATGGGGCACAATGTGCTGACTTCATATACAATCAGAAATATTTTCATCAATTTAACATAGCCTTCATGGCTTTTTAATCACTATATGACAACATTTATATTCTGCATTTAGCAAGTTTCACTTGTACCCTTCTAAAATGGTGATTGGTGGGATCGTTCTTTTTAAAACAAAACAATTTAAAAAGACATTTAAATGTTAAAAGCCAAACGAAAATTGAAATCTCAGGCCCTGCCACCTCCTTATGCAAAAGGGAAGTACAAGCCTCAGGTACCTGTGAATTTTGGGCCCCATAGATCATTCATAAGGGAAATTTGTTGCTGACCTCCTATAGGCAAGGACGTGAAAATTGTAATTTAGGTTCTATAGATGATGTTTAATTCCTAAAACTAAAGTTTGTTCAACTCCGTACTAATAAGGAATTGCAAGTTTATCTTTACAGGTGCAGAACAGGAGACAAGATAGGATCAGATATTCTTTCACCTTCCCAGAGAGATCTACATAATTGATGCTTCCTTTACTCTCTTTTTCTTCTAACATTCCACCTTATCAAAAATAAATGTAGATTTCTTGAGCTTCACAAGGATGTAATCATTTTGCCTCTCTACTGGTCCCCAGCTCTGTCCTTCCCTCTGTAAGCCTTTACATGCTAAAGCTTTCAAATTCTCCTTCAGAAAAACAACCCCAGGCCCGTCTATAGTTTATGTTTTTCCTAGGCATATCCTCCTCTTTGGCTTAATAAACCTCCGTTGGTTGAGATTTTTTGCTTCAGTTACTTATTTGGGTCAACAAGTTATTATTCAAATTCAATGAAATGTTTCACGCATGAAGTGAAAGTTGCGCTTAGTAAACAAAAATATTACACCTTCCAGGTCACATTCTGCTTCGGTGTTTTAATGTCCAAATAAAAATTCCAAATAGTCACACAGAAGGACGTGATTGAACTAATTCAAGGTCTGTTCTTCGTGTTTACAATCATAGTGCTATTGTTGCTTGTTTTGAATAAAGCATTTACATTCAGGAACGGGTAGTACTGCAGGAATTGGAGACAGAAACTGCTGTACCATGATCTCCACCAGTCTGGAACACTTAGAAATGTCCTCTTGGTAGCTGAGGTGTGTTGGAGGTTAACTGAATAAGAGTCTGTGCAATTAGCTTCTGTGTCAAGTATAGTACTTATTAAAGAGTCAATAACAAAAATGGGTGCTAATTTGAAGATTATACACATACAGTTGACCCTTGAGCAACATGGCTTTGACCTGCCTGGGTCCACTTACAAACATTTATTTTTAATAAAAGTTACATCAAGTGTGCCTGCCTCTCCCACCTTCCCTCCTACTTTTTCCTCCTCTGCCACCCCTGATAGCAAAACCAACACCTCCCCTTCCTCTTCCTTCTCAGTCTACTCGATAAAAAGACTAAGAATAAAGACCTTTATGCTGACCTACTTCCACTTAATAATGAATAATAAATATATTTTCTCTTACTTATAACTTTCTTAATAGCATTTTTTTCCTTTAGCTTATCTTATTGTAAGAACACAGAATGTAATACACATAACATACAAAATATGTGTTGTGTTTATCAACTTTGCAGTCAGGTTTCTGGTCAACAGTGGGCTATTAGCAGTTACCTTTTGTGGGAGTTGAGTGAAATTTATGCACAAATTTTTGACTGCATGACCAATAAGCACTCCTAATACCAATGTTGTTCAAGGATCAACTGTATGATTAAAATTCAATAGTAAGTATAGAAATTGTTTTAAAGCTGAGACCCATGAAAGATTTGGGGGTGAGGAAGAATATTTTATCAGAAGCATTTTTAGAATTTCCAGCATCTGGGGATAATAAAAAACAGAAGAAACTTTTGGTAGGCTTCCTTATTCTTTTCAAACCCTCAGTTGACAGCGTACTTCCTTGTCTGCACCCAGCATGAACCACTCCCACTGTGTCTCCCTTGGCACACTTCTGACTAGATAGGTTTTGAAGCTTCAGAAGTACTTTCCACATGGTTGATTAGCTAGAGCCAAGTGTGTTGACTGGCCAGGGGTTAGCATGGAAGACTAGGAAAACCACGCATCTCTGAGGATTGGTACAAAAGCCCATCAAATAGGAGTGCTCCATATGACTGCAACCTGAGCCAAAGAGACCCTGTCTGTGCTGAAACAGGCAAGCGGGTTTGGGTGCACCTGTACTGAAGTTGTGTCTTCATATGAAATACGCTGTAGTCAATGTACAGTTAAAAGGCTAACAGTGCATCCTTGAATTAAAAGGATGTATTAGGAGCTCATAATAGTGGTACCACTGAGCAAGTCCCTTAAATAGCCTAATGCCAATAACAATAAAAATACCAATACCTTTGTATACTTTCATAGTCTAAGGCATGACCAGGTCTAATACATAATTTTATTTTGATAAAAAAATTTGAGACTCATGTCTTTTGTTCTTATTTTATAAGTGGGTAAACTGAGGCTCTGAGATAAGGTAATTTTCCAAATACCACTGGCCATCAAATAGTTGTCACATGATGGCATGGGACTTTTGAGCCCAGTGTACTTTCCAGAAGAGTGGCAATAATAAGGACTGTCACAGATGAAATGATAAACAGGAGAGCTTACTTCTTTCGAGAAGCTTATGATCTGCTATTTAGTAGTAGTTTAGATACCATTAGGTTTAACTCATCAGGGATGTTCTTTTGCATCTCGTCCACCTGGTAGATGCCTACACATTTTTTCAGTCTTCATCTATGACGACTTCTCTGATTACAAAGGTAAAGTTAGTTGCTCTCTCTTTTGGGCAGCCAATGGATCACACCATACGGGTCTCGCCTCCTCAATTAGGCTAACCTATACCCTGATTTGCTTGTCTGTTTCTACATTCAACTGCGAGCTCCTGAGGTCAGGAGCTGTAGCCTATTCCTATCTGTATTTCCCATGTCCACCAGTGTGTCTGGCACATTAGACTGTCAGTAAATTTTAAACAGTACAAATCACAATTTCTGGGAAAACATAATAACTGAAAGTCTTTATAACAGAATGAGTCTGTGTAACATCACCCTCCTATACTAAGACTATATCCATTAAAAATTCTACTTGTTTCCTCTTTGAGAGATCAGAAATCTAGAAAGACAGAACTTATAGCATTGAATCTACTTTCAAACACTAATATTGAGAATAAAATTATCCTGTGAATAAAAATCAATATTCTATTCCTTAATGCTGCTAAATAGATCTCACAAACCGATCTTCTATGACATTAGCACGCTTCCCGAGGATATTGGAGATGGGATAGGTTGCAGTTCAACACCAGACTTTATACTTGAGGAGATAAAGGTTATGAGATACTAAGTGACCTGCTTAAGATTTCATGTTTGGTTAGCAGAAGAGCCAGTGAACAATTTCCAACCCCCATTGTTGCATTCATGATCCAAGGGAGAGAAATATTGATGACAACAAAAACAGGCCAGAGGGCAGAGTACTGGTGTGCTTGCCCATACACCTCCTGCTCAAGAAAAAATGTTTAAGACAAGAACTTACACATGAAGAATAGACTGCCTCCAACAAAGAGGGTTATTCTCTTGACCAAACTGTATTCCACAGAGCTCTTCAGGATGCAAGTTTTATCCTTGAGAGAAATTGAGACAAAATTTGACTCTCAAACAAAAAGGTTTGTATGCACTATTGTCGCAAAGAAACTGATGACATAACGTGTCATCAGGAGGAGCCTTGGGTAGAGTCTAGTCTGAGAAATACCACCTCTAGGTGCAAATAATCTGGGTTCTCGATCCAGCACCACCATTCATCAGTTCTACATCATGGATAAATCCCTAGCCTTGGTGAATCTCCCACATCTACTGATTGGTGACAGAAATCCTTGTTCATCTTCTTTCATAAATTGTCACAAACGGGACATAACACATTTTGATATCCTGGAACCCTCGATAGGATATAATGAAAATGGCATCCTATGTGGCCAAACCCCACAATCTCAGCTTAACTGTGAGGAAAGCATTAAACAAACCCCAAATTGAAGGCTATTATACAAAACAGCTGACAAGTATTTCCAGAGCTGTTAAAGTCATAAAAAATGGGAAAAGAGGAAGAAACAATCACAGCCTAGAGGAGAGTAGAGAGATGTGATGATTAAATCTGAAGTGATGTGCTAACTTGGATCATGGGACAGAGAAAGGACCGTCATAGAAAAACTAGGATGCCCAGAAAAAAAAACCCTATCATTAGAGTTTACAATTAATAATAATATATCCAGGTTTGTTTCTTAATGTTGATAAAAGTACGTGCTAATGTAAGATGTTGACATTAGCGAAAGTTGGGCAAAGAGTGTATGGGGACTCCCTGTATTATTTTTTGCAACCTTTCTGTACACCAAAAGTCATTCCAAAACAAAAAGTTTATTTTAAAGCTAACAACTGGGGAGGCTTTCTAAAATGTAACAAATAATATTCAAATGCTCTATCATGAGCAGAGAGAGAAGATAAGTTTGTGTTGAAGGGTTTTGAGTGAATTAATCTGGCATTTCACTTTACTTTTGTTTTTCTTTTTTTTGAGACAGAGCCTCAAGTGGTCATCCTGGATAGAGTGCTGTGACATCACAGCTCATAGCAACCTCCAATTCCTGGCCTCAAGTGAGTCTCCTTGCCTCCACCTCCCAAGTAGCTGGGACCACAGGCGCCCGCCACAATGCCTGGCCATTTTTTGGTTGCAGCCATCATTGTTGTTTGGCGGGCCCGGGCTGGATTCGAACCCACCAGCTCAGGTGTACATGGCTGGCAGCTTAGCCCATTGGGCCAAGGCGCCAAGCCTTACTTTTGTTTCTTATTTAATTTGCTTTTGACTAGAAGGTGAGCAGAACAGAACTATATTCTATCCAAAAAGTGGTATCTTTGGTTAATCAACTTGAACATGGTTGTAATGGAAAGAGTACTGGATCAGAAGCAAAATGTGCTGATTTCGAGACTTGTTTCTGCATTGACCTTCCTGGACTGGAAACTTAGTAATGTCACCTCACTTGCTTTGTTTTCTTGTCTCAAAAAGGAGAATAATTGTGCATAGTAAGGGTGGAATGAAGGCGTTTTGGCAAGTACAAAATAATATGTGCCTGGGATGCATTATTATGCTTCCATGAGATTTGGAGATGATGGAACCATAGAAAATAGAATAATGGTCTTCCCAAAATGTCCACATCCTAATCCCCAAAACCTATGAGTGTGTTACATTATGGGGCAAAAGTGACTCTGTAGATGTGATTTGATTAAGAATCGTGAGAAATGGGGACATCATCCTAGGTTATCCAGATGTACAAAATGCAATCACCTGGGTTGTTATAAGGGGGAGGAAGGAGGGTTAGCATCAGAGAAGGAGATGTGATGACAGGAGCAGAGGCTGGAGTCACACAAGGAAGAAGCCATGAGCTAAACAAAGCAGGGGGGTCCTCTAAGAGGTAGAAAAGGCATGGAAATGGATTCTCCTCAGAGCCTACGGGAATGGTGGGCCAGGGGCAGAATTTTATAGTTTGGATATTTGTCCCTTCCATATAGAAGTTTGATTCCCCGTGTTGGAAGTGGGGTCTAATGGGGAGTGTTTGGGGCAGGGGGGTAGATCCCTCATGAACGGCTTAGTGTCATCCTTGCAGTAATAAGTGAGCTATCATTCTGTTAGTTTCTGGGACAGCTGATTGTTAAAATGAGCCTGGAACCTCCTCCCTTTCTCATGGGTCCTTTCTTGCCATGTGATCTGCTCTCCCCAGCTCTCTTTCTTCCACCGTGAGTAGAAACAGCCGGAAACCCCACCAGATGCAGAGGCTGGTGCCACACTTACCACGCAGCCTGCAGAACTGTGAGCCAAGTCAACCTCTTTTCTTTATAATTACTTGCCTTGGGTATTCCTTTCTAGCAACACCAATAGATAAAGACAGCCCCCAAGAGTCCCACCTCCTGGTGTGCACACTTTCTAATACAAATGGAATGTGTGAGCGTGATGAGATTCCAGTCCCCTCCTTGTTAGGTTACTTTTCTGGCAAAGATAAAGGTATTTTGCAGGTATAAATAATGCTCTTAATTATCAATTGACTCTGAGTTAATGTCATATGGGTACATATGACATTTAAAAGAGTCTAGACACTCCCAGAAGGGGGAGATTCAAAGCAAGTGAGACAGTCTCCTGCTAGCCTTAAAGAAGCAGACAGCAGTGTTATGAATGGTATATGGAGAAAAGGAAGCTTGTAGAAGCCAAGCCTTCAGTCCTACAATCTCGGGGAACTGAATTCTGGGGCCTGCCTGAGCCCAGACCCAGGTGAGAATGTGGCCAGATTGACACCTTTTGCATCCTTGTTAGCCCTTGAACAGAGGACCCTGGTAAGCCATGCTCAGATTTCTGACCCTAAGAAGAAACTCTGAGACAATAAGGTTAATGTCATTGTAAGCTGCCAAATAAGGGTGATTCATAAGCAGTGATAGATAACAGATACCATTTACTACACAGGGGAATGAGGGGCATGTAAAACCCGAGGCAAAGTGGTCAATGTGAGCGAGAGCCTTCAGCAGCCAGCCTGCTGCCTTCCTAGAAGGATTTCAGGAGGAGGGGGGACTCTCACTCCTTACCCTTGTCCATCATGAGACTTTAAGCAAAGAAAATTGGTTATTTGAAAACTACAGTTAATTAGACATCAGTGTTAAACCACAGGTGGCTGTGCATAATTACTTTCACTGTTTAAATGTCTTGAGATTTTAAAACTACCCAACAAGGAAGGTATGGAAAAAAGTATGTTGGGAGAATCTATTGGCTCAGGTGAACCATTTGTACCTGATTTTAGGGAAAGCACCAGAGCTTGGTGTGGTAAACCTTAGGGGTCCCATCCTGATGAGAAATGGCAGCTATGAATTTCCCCATTAATCTTTCGGAGGAACTCAGTTTCATGGTCCCTTGGTGCTTCCCAGATCTACACCATGATTGGTGTAGCTCTCCAAGGAATGTTCAATTAAATTGTTGATTGGCCTTCATTCCCTGCCTCTCTACCCAAACATTCAATCCTCCATGAGCTGGCTGCTGACCACTTCCACTCTCCAATCACTCTGCAGCTGTCCTTTGCACTCTTGCCACTGTGACCTTTGTCCCATGTCTTGCGTCATACCCATGCTTGCCTTTGAGCCTCTACTTAGGCTGGTTCTTCTGCCTGAACAGTTCTATAAGCCCACTGTTCACTGATAATGTCTCCCTGAATCTCCAGTCTTACTATTCCATGGCTCTTCCAAGGAAGGCTGTCCTCCCTGGTCTCCAGATTACTTCTGCTGGACTTCTCAAAACCCCAAGTGCCTTCCCTCGAATACATGTACCACCCTTTATACTGACATTTATTATTGCTTTATATCCTGCTTTAAGGGCTGCATAACAGCTGTCTCCAGAGTCAAGCCTTTGTTTTTTGTCTTTTTCTTTTGTAAGGGGCAAATATTCTTGCCTGGTCTAAGCAAATTGATTTAGCAAACATTAAGCATCTCCTGGGTGTAAGGCCAGAACTACATGTTGGAGGGCCAGCAGTGGAAAAAGAAAGTCTTGCCCCTGAAGCTGGACTTTCCCCCAGCTTAGGCTGCAACAGACAGAAATTTTGATTCCAACTGGTTCTACAATAAGAACTTTGTTATCTCACTTAATGCAGTTGGCAGTGAGGCAATGCCTTGTTGCAGTTAACCTTCAAGTGGGCAATAAAAGACATGGGCTCTTCCCACAGTCCACTTTGCCATCTGTGACTTTGGTACCTGAGTTTGTTCAGCAGCTTTCCCTCACATGATGTGGATAGAACTGTTTGTCCCACATTCAGATTTGTGCTTGTGTATTCTTCTGAGAAACAGAACCAAGAAATGGGAGCTGCGGTAGGGTTGATGAGTTGGAGATTGATGTATTTTAAGAAATTGGCTCACATGATGGTAAAGGCTGGCGAGTATGACGTCTACAGGGTAGGGCGGATAGACTGGAGGCCCAGGGAAACATTGATATTGCAGCTCAAAGACAAAGGCTTCTGGAGGCAGAATTCCCTCTTCCTCAGGGGACCTTGGTCTCTTAAGGCCTTCCGCTAATGGAATGATGCCTACCCACAATGCAGAGGGCAATCTGCTTTACTTAAAGTCTACTTATCCAAATGTTAATCTAATCAGTACCTTCATGGCAGATGTGTCTGACCTATTAGCAGACCGAGCCAAAATGACCCAAACTTTAGCTATCACAATGTCTGGGCCCATCACTCAAAGAAAGAGAAAAATCACTATGATTGGTGTAGATCAGTGATTTTCAACTGCTGTACTGTGGCACCATGAACATGTTTAAAGATCATGAATTAAATTATTTTTGAAAGCATTCCAAAGCACAGTAAGTATATTCTTCTTTTTTAATCTTAGTTTTATTAAATATAATTGAAGTGTGCTACAGAAGTTTAACTACAGGTTCAAGAGTGCTGTGAGATAAAAAGGTTGAAGAACACTGGTGTTGATATTAGCTAAGAGGAACCCTGTTGGGTAGGGAAGCAGCTCCTACCCTGAAATTTGCCTGCAAAGTATACTCTGGCTGTGGGTGGGTAAACAACAAGGTGAATAGCAAAGTCTCTTAAACACCAGGCAGGAAGAAGTGCAATACTATACAACCTCCTTTCCATGTTATATAAACCTGATTAGAGTACTTGTTATCCTAAGTCATGGGTTTATGGCCTTTGACTGTGGGCTCACTCTTGAGAAAGAATAATGTACCAGTTATCTCTTTATCAATAGCCCCAAACACGGTAGGGAGCCCATAAATGCTCCTGAACTGACCAGAGAGAGGTATTTTGGTGTTAACCTTGTAGTCGCTATTGCTCTAGAGCATGCATATTTTTCTCTTTCACAGCTTTGTTGCAGTCACAGATTCACAACTGTTATTTCAACTGCCAATTATTTCCAGACACTTTAGTAAGAAACTCATGGAACAATAAGACAAGTTCAAATTGTCATACCAAGTTGTCTCCTCTTTTACACATCCAGAACCTGAAAAAAAATCTCAGGAGCAAATTGAAGAACACTTCTAACCTTGTGTTCAAGTCACGGTAAGAGAGAAAGGGTCCACTGTTTGCCCCGCATACCAACTCAGATGAAGTAGGTCATCTGGAACCTGTGAGGTTTTAGAGCCTCAGGTTCAACTGCTTAATTCAGAAATTCTCATAACTCATGCATTTTTAACAGAGTTAGACTTCCCAAAAGTTTAGAAAATGAAATCATCGGATTCCAGTCTTTGCCAGGAAGCCAGAAGCCTTTGGGATGGTTAAATTCAAAGGAGATAAAGTCATCTCTCACTTGGCCCCTGTGTAGAGACCTTGACCTTATGAATTCGAGGGACATTAACTCAGCGTCGTAGGTGCCACTGAATGTGAGAGACTCTCCCTTACATTATTACACTTTCCAGGGTAGGTCCTGCCTCTTCTCAAGCAGATACCAACAACTGCCGTGTACTGAGTCCTGCCATGAACCCACATTACCTCCACTGTGTAATTTATTCCTCACAAAAGCTCGTAAGGCCCATTTAGTTTTTATCTCCATTTTTACAGAGGAAGAACGCAGGAGGCTGAGAGTGGACAGGTAACTCGCTGACAATCCTACTAGTAAGGAAACCAGACCCCAGACTCAAGCCCAGGGGTGTCTGGCTTCAGAGTCCATGGTCAGACATCTACACTTTACTACTTCCCATTTAGTAGGGTAGTTAAATATTGTTTTAAAGTTGTGAATGAAGTTAACACACAAGCCCAAGATAAAATTTCTTTCCTGTGGTTATCTTAGAAGCCACAACCAACCCCAAACAGAGCCTTGAACACAGATAAAGAATATGACAACAGAGGAAAAAACATTTTAAAAAACTGGTGGGCAGAAAAGCAACATTTTTTAATGACCATCTACTGCCACCCATGGGAGTTTCAATACAGAGGCTGTTGCTCTTTGTAGAAGTTGTACTAATTTAACTAAACTTATTATAACCTTGGGGGAAGACCCTTTGTTACTAATTCCATACTTACAAGGTGCAGGAACATAACAATACGTGGAATTTGTGGGATATCTGGAATATGAGAATCAGATTCCCTGCCAAAATCTATATAAACATTCTATTTGTTATGAAGGGATGTTGCTAATTTTAAACATCAAATTTACATAATATCTGTTATCATTTCATACAAACACATTTGTGTCGATCAAACTGTTATCAGTAGGAACATGACCATTTCTAGATGCATTAAACAGTTTGTTTTTATGTTCACTGGGCCACAGAATAGATATGCTAGAGTAAATTTGTCAAGTTCATGTTCATTTCTGAGGCTGTTTGGCGTGAGGCTTGATTTTCCCTGCGTCACCCTCTCTCCCTTACCATACCTGCTTTCCTCCCATTGGAAAGCTCCAAGAATACTTGTATTGGCCCCTAATGAAAATGAGAAGACACACTCACTGAGCTCTGCACAGCTGATGTGATAAGTGCAGAAATACAGGAAAAGAAGACATAACCGCCAAGAATGAACCAGGTGACTTGGGACACTGCCCTTTCTACCTGCCACCAGCTGTCATCAGTGCTTGAGCAGAAACTGTACACTGGCCCCTGTCAAGGGCTTTCTTTCTTACTCTCTCACATCTAATCAGTTAAAAATACTTTGAAACATCTCACGTGCCTTCCCTTCCATCCTTCCTTTTAATATTCTTGCTCTTTCCCTTCCTCCTACTTTCCGCATCCCTGACTCACAGTCTTAAATCAGAAGGACGAGGACCATCGTGAGGGTAGGCATAGGAGGAGAGGACAGGAACCTTCCAACCCTGCTTCCAAACGCAAGTCATGGTACATTCCTGGCTCTAATCTGTCTTGGTTCTCCGTCCTCTATCCCCATGCTGCCAGCATCTACTTTATCTGTCATTTTTAGCTGGTACGTGGCCCAATCTGCTTAGTCTTGGCCATGCATGTTACTGAAGTGACACCAAGGATGGGTGTCCCAGCAAGCTGCATTTCCCTGGTCGGCCTTTTCTGTGTCACTAATGTCAAGAAACAGCTCTTCCTCACTTAGTTCCAATATCAGCAGTTAGAGCCTCAGTGCTCGGCCCTGCATCCTTTCCTCCCCGACAGAGCATCATACAGATGGAAAGAGCTTGGAAGTCTATGCTCAGATGGGAAAAACATGTTCTGGCTAACCTGCTCCTCGCTTGACAAACTTACCCTGTACAGAGTAGTCATCTGACTCATGTTAGACTGCCTTGCCTTTTGTGACACATTTCATGCCAGGTAAAATCCTGGAAATAACATTAGCTATAATTCAAATCCCTTTTTTTTTTAAACAAATAAAACAGATAAAACAGCAAAAATAGATGTGTGCTTACCTGGAACAAAGCTTCCCTGGACCACCTCCTTGTACGCCCACCAGCCTTCATGGATTTTTGGTGAATTCTGTTGAGCTAAAGGAAAAAGCAAAGGAGAAGAGAGATAAAGAGGATGGTAGAAAAGAACTGTGCCCTGGCTACCCAGCAAGAAGGGCACATACACATAAAATAACCCTTGTTATAGCCAATCATACCACAATAGCTGCCTTCCTCTCCCCTCTTATTTTCAAATCATTAACATGTAAATATACTGTCATAGATTTTCATAAAAATTACTCAGACATATCTATCTATATTTTTTTCGTTTATTTTATTTTATTTTATTTTTGGAGACTGAGTCTTCACTCTGCCACCCTGGGCAGAGTGCCGTGGTGTTAGTTCACAGCAACCTCAAACTCCTGGGTTCAAGTAATCCTCTTGCCTCAGCCTCCCACGTAGCTCAAACTATATAGGTATGTGCCCTCATGCCCGCTAGCTTCTTCTACTTTCAATAGAGGCAGGGTCTCACTCTTGCTGGAGTTGGTCTCCAATTCCCGAGCTTATGCAATCCACCTGCCTCAGCCTCCCAGAGTGCTAGGATCACAGGTGTGAGCCATTGTACCTGGCCAGACCAGATATTTTGATTAAAGTGAAAGAGACAGTAATTGTGCATTTAAGTCCTCATATGCCTCCTACACACACACACTTGGAATTAAGAAGAAACAGATCTGGCCAAGATGGGCCAGGTGAGAACTCTGTATGTGTATGAAACCATTGTGTTTCAAGAGGTTCAGAGTTTCTTGAAGAAGCCGGGCTGGAAGGCTGAAGGGCAACCAGCCAGTCTTCCTCTGGTCCCATGAAACTGAAACCAAAAAACTGTGTTGGGGATTTTCAACATCTTGGCTTTAGAAACAAATAGAAGAGAGACATGGAGCCTATGGAAAGATAACACCTTTCACATTGCCTAGCACAAATTGAGGGTACAGGCACATCAAAGAACCTGGAGTTCCTGGTATTCTGACTTCCTATATGATATGGATCAAGTCCAAGTGTTTCCACTGCCCTTGAGGAAGATCCTAAAGGTAGCAAGGTTGAATGAAAGCCAATGATCTGCTCTGGGGAAGCAGACAAAGGATGGAGTAGCCTCAAAGCAGAGGCAGGAAAGGTTCTGTCCAGCTGGGGGGCCACAAGGAAGATCCAGTCAAGACTCTTGGAATTTGTGGCACCAGGGAAAAACAAGGAGATTGAAATCAGCCAGGAGGCCTCTGGGCCTGACCAAGCTGAGAAACCTAATCAAAAGTTATATGGCTGCAAGTCACCAAGTGTGTTGACAGAAATCATTTTTCTAGAGTTCATAAGAGATCTGTTTCTTCCTATGGGCCTGTTACCACATGATCCATTCTCCTCCCCCTCCCTAACTCTTTGGAGGGTCATCCCAGGACTGAGGGGGGAATACAGAGGGCTTAGAAGTCCATGAGATCAGATATTACCTAATGCATTCAGACTTAAGAGCCCTTTTATGAAACTACCGCTTTGGAACACTCACCTTGACTATAATTACACAAAATTCTACTACAGGCAACAACAATATAATCCCAATCCTGATATTTCACTAAACATCAGCCCATCTCTGCAAGACATGGAACATGTCTTAAGCCTGAAAAAGAGACATATTCCTAAAAGCTCAAAAGCAAAAATCTGCAAACAGCACCTAATGGCTTTGCATCAGAGATAAGCCAGGACTGGTTTTCCTTATCACTGACATAAACTTCTGAGTTTTATCAAAATTCACCAAGTTTTATCCAAGCAGAATTGCTGCTTGTCATTGAATGATTTAAACTGTATATGCAGCCTTCTCTCTTTACTCTCAGGGTTACTCACTGGGGAAGCTGCATTCTTTTTGCATATACTTAGACTTTGTTATTCCAAGGAAGGATCCACTCAGGTGAGAGAAGCTTCATCTGTATTTACAGCCACTCCCCATTGCTCACATCACCACCTGAGCTCCACCACCTGTCAGATCAGTGGCAGCATTAGATTCTCACAGGAGCGTGGACCCTACAGTAAGCTGTGCATGGGAGGGATCTAGGCTGTGCGCTCCCTGGGAGAATTTAATGCCTGATGGCCCAAGGTGGCAGTGAGCTGACGATGCTAGCCCTGGGGAGCAGCTATAAAGACAGATTATCATCAGCAGAGAGGTTCACTTGTGCAGAGATCATAATAAATCAATTGCGTACAGAATTCTCAAAACCATCCCCCCATTCCATAGTCCATGGAAAAATTATCTTTCATAAATCCGGCCCATGGTACCAAAATGGTTGGGGACTTGCTGCTCTAGACACCTTGATAGCCCTGTTGACAGTTGCTGACCTAACAGGACTGATTTATGGGACTACATGTACTTGCTAAAGGAGATAGAGTGAAACGTTACTTTGAACACCAATCAGAGGGTAGATAGAGTTTTATCTAAATAGTTAGAAGACACATCTTCCCCTATGTATATCTGAACTGTGGTGTCATGTTGAGTGCATTTGCCACCCCATTATACAAATATTTTTTCTACTCTTCCCTGCCATTCACTTAAGAAACTGTCATTTCTAAGGACAAAACAGTGAGGAAAAGAGAATGCAAAGATGCTTGCCAACAAGATGACACAAAAGGGAAAAAATCCTGAGTAAAATGACTTGGAGTTCAGATTTTGAGATGGTTTACAGCCTCTATTTTTCTCACAAGTCCCTCTCACTTCCCCCTTACCCCATAAGGAAGACCTATCAGTCGGACCAAAACATTAAGAAACATTATTTGAAAAGGAAACCCCTGGAGAAATGAGTGTTAGGAATGACAAAATGATCATAAAACCCTCCGTTCCACCCAAGAAGTTGCAAAATGCTCTACTCTCTCTTTGGCTCTGATCATTGCTTCTTCAGCTATCCTATCCTCTCAGAAATAGAATTATGTACGATTTCAGCAACAGGTAGGTGACCATAAGACCATCTGAATAAAGCCTATTGAAACAGTAGAGTAGCAGAGTTTGATTTATGGTTTCTAGTTTTCTTTGACATGCATTGCGAAGAGCCAAATTCACCCTGCAAAAAATCAATCTGAGTAGAGGCTATTTGATGTCTATCAATTACAAAATCTGATAGCAACAGGCTTGACTTGAAGAAAATGAAGGTGTTTTATGCAATGCATGTTCCCTTGTTCTCAGATGCAGTCTGGCCTTGTACTATCTGACAATTCAGAAAGACAGGATGGCACATTGAAAAGGTACCTCATTCCCCATTTAAAGTTCAGCTTCACTACTACGAGAGGGTTATTTTAGATGGAAAACCTAGGGAAATACAGGATTCTGATTTTAACCCCCTTCTCCCAGACCCCGGCAGTCCCTGATTGTTGTTTACATCTGGTCTGAAGCGAGTGTAGAGATGATTAAGGATTTCTCAGAGCGCGCAGGTGGACGGAGAGCAGACTTAGTCTCTGCATGTTCTCGGCTTCTCCTTGACTATGGGTTGGAATGTCTTTATTTAATGTGCAAGTGGCCCCTGGGAAAAATTCAGGTGTCTAATCAAAAAAAATTGTCTTGACAATAAAAGCTGCCATCACTGTCAGATGAGGAGATACACATAGCAAGGAAAAATCTCTTTCAGTTTTATAGTCTGTTTCTCATTGTGGCAGTTGGATGACTTATGAGTTTCAAAAGAGAACTCCGAATCTCAAGACTTGGGAAGAGACAAAACTCATTGCTCCAATTGCTTCTTGCACAGATGAGGCCATTTCAGCACAGAGAAGGGAAGCCACTTGTGAAAACAGAGGGTAATCGAACAGGAGTCAGCAATTTTTCTTCTATAAATGGTCACATAATAAATATTTTAGGCCGAAGGCCACACTGTCTCTTTGCCAACTACTCAACTTTGCCACTACAGATCAGAACAGCCACACACAATATGAAGGAACGTGGCTTGTGTGCTAATAAAATCTCACAAAAACAACTGGGTTTCGTCTTCAGGCCATCACGAAGACTTTTGTCTTAGAGTTAAGGAAGATTTTTTTCATCTAGTTCTGCTTCTTACTTAAATGATTTAAAAGTGAGCTACTTTATTTTTTTTTATTAAATCATAGCTGCGTACATTAGTGCAATCAAGGGGTACAATGTGCTGATTTCATATGCAATCTGAAATGTTTTCATCAAACTGTTTAACATAGCCTTCATGGCATTTTCTTAGTTATTGTATGAAGACATTTATATTCTGCATTTAGTAAGTTTCACC
>CAUYRH010096514.1:0-13598 GCA_963574655.1 Perodicticus potto
GAGAAAAGAAAGTAGTGTTTGTGGAAGAGTTATAAAACAGAAGAAAGGAAAAAGAAGAATACAATGGAAAATAGAAGATAATAAAAATAACCTAGGGAAAGAAAGTAAAATAAAAAATTATTTATCAAAGGCTCCTCCGAAAAAAGGATATAATGCAATATACTTTGTGGACACCAGATGGCGCTGTGAGTGGCTCCCAGGCTTATTAGTATGGTAAACACTCGATCTGGCTGGTCGCCATTCTTGGAGTTTCTGCACTGGTCTGCGTTTGGAAAAGGTGGAGGTGTTTTGCTCCAGATAGCACTCCTATCCGACCTCCAAACTTGGTGCAAAAGTCCATGCACAAATCTCTCCACTCTGCCCTCCCGTTCTCTCACAAACTGGTGGTTGCAATACTCCGTGAGAAAGGGACTCCCCACGGCAACCGTGACACTGTGGGGAAGGGGCTCTTGGTGTGTGCTGCTGCCACTCTGAACTGCCGCCTTTTCCGCAGCTGAAGTGCAGGGGGACCCTCCTTGCTAATTTCCATAGCTCAGAGTGTCTCCTCCACAGGCCAGATCCCTGTGCACTCTGCACAGTCAGACCTCACCCCAATCCCCACCTGGGATGGTAGTGTCCAATCAATTACTCTCAATGATCTGGGGAAAAGGTGTTTGCCATTTCCACATTTCAAAATGTCTGTTTCCTGGTAGGGTCCCCTCCCCTCAACTCTGGCTTGGGCTGGCTCCAAGCAGCACCCCTTTCTGGACACCAAACTCTGAAATCAATACTTCAATGAAATTTTCATCAATTAGGTTTTGCAAGTTGTGAACTGCTTTCTTCCCTGTGGGAGGGGCTAGCTGCTGCTTCTCTGCCGGGCAGGGGAAAAGTCTATAGCAAAGTCCACAGTTTTGAACTACACCTCAACCACAACAATCCAACAACCCACCAATTTGCTATGCATCTCCAACTGTCCACCCACTCCAATAATTCACATGGGGAAAGATCCGGAGCTCCCTCCCGCTCACCTGTTGTCCTGCGAGGGAAGGACTACTTGACCAGCTCGATTGCCATCTTGCTCCACCCTCCAATTCCTTTCTTAAATATATTGATCAACTTGATTGTGTCTAGTAAGTTGTATACTCTACTTTTAGTTTTCCTTTTTAAAATTTTGCTTCCATGAATCTATATGTATAACAAATGTCTTATTTTTTCTGTTTGTTCTGCTTCATTAAGTCTGCTATTGTACATTTCTAGTAAATATTTCAACTCAGTTATTATATTTTTCAGGTCTACATTTAAATTGGGTGCATTGTATAGTTTTTATCTCTTTGTTAATATCTCAGTTTCCTTAGACATAATTCTGATGATTTTATGTGTTTTGTTTTTGCATGTAGAGCATTTAAGATTATTAATTTTAATTCTTTTTTAGATAATGCAAATATCTCCATTTCTTTCTTTCTTTCTTTCTTTTTTTTTCCAGTTTTTGGCTGGGGGTGGGTTTGAACCTGCCACCTGCAGTATGTGGTGCCAGTGCCCTACTCCTTTGAGCCACAGGCACTGCTCCATACCTTCATTTCTTAAAGGTTAATTCCTGAAGATTTATTTTGTTCCAATGGGACATGTTTTCTGTACTATGTGTATAACCTGCAATCTTGTAGTAAGTTCAGTTCATAGTGTTTTTATTGTACACTGATACATTACAAATTTAAAATTTTATATTCTTTACTAAGAAGAATGTGTTTCAGTATTATCCAAGTAAAAACAAAAAGTGTAAAGACTCCATTTTTTCTTACATCTGAATAGTTTTCCATGGTATACGTGTACCACAGTTTGTTACTCTATTCAGGAGTTGATGGGCAATTGAGTTGCTTCCATGTCTTGGCAATTGTGAACTGAGCAGCATTAAACATTCTGGTATAAATGTTCTTATGGTTAAATAATTGTTTTTCCTCTGTGTAGATACCTAGTAATGGGATTGTGAGATCAAATGGAAGATAAACTTTTAGTTATTTGAGAATTCTCCATACTTCTTTCTATAGAGGTTGAATTAGTTTGCATTCCCACCAGCAGTGCAGAAGTGTTCCCTTCTTTCCACATCCACGCCAGCATCTGCAGATTTGGGATTTTGTAATGCAGGCTAACTTCACTGGAGTTAGGTGATATCTCGCAGTGGTTCTCAACCTTCCTAATGCTATTACCTTTTAATACAATTTCTCATGTTTTGGTGACCCCCAACTGTAAAATTATTTTCATTGCTACTTTAGAACTGTAATTTTGCTACGCAGGATGTATTTTCATTGTCTTAGGTGACCCCTATGAAAGGGTTGTTTGACCCCAAAAGGGGTCATTACCCACAGGTTGAGAACCACTGCTAGAAGTTTTGATTTGCATTTCTCTGATGATTAGGGACAATGAGTCTTTGTTCATGTGTTTGTTGGCCATTCACCTGTCATCATCAGTGACATTTCTGTTGAAATTTCTTCTAACCATGTAAATGGGTTTTTTTCTCTTTTTTTGTTAATTTGAATTCTCTGTAGATTCTAGTTGTCAGCTTTTTGTCAGATTGATAGCATGCAAATATCTTCTCCCATTCTGAAGGCTGTCTGTTTGCTTTAGCTGTGGAATCTTTAGACGTGCAGAAGATTTTTTTGCTTAATGACATACCATTTATTTATTCTTGATGTTTCTGCAATTGCCAAACGGGTCTTGTTCATAAAATCTTTTCAAAGGTCTATTTGTCAAGAGTTTTCCTCATCTTTCTTTAGAATTTTTGGTTTTGTGACTTAAATGTAAATCTTTATCCAGTAGGACTCAATTTTTGTCTCTGGTGAGAGGTACTGGTCCAATTTCAGTCTTCTACATGTGGCTAACAACTTCTTCCAGCACCATTTATTAAATCGGTATTCTTTTCTTCAGTGCATGCTTTTGTTTGGTTTATCAAAGATCAGATGATGATAGGTGTCTGGGTTCATCTCTAGGTTCTCTATTCTTTTCAATAGGTGTATATCTCTATTTTTGTGCCAATCCAATGCTGTTTTGATAACTACAGACTTGCAGTATAAACTGAAGTCTGGTAATAAGATGCCTCCAGAGGTAATGGATGCCTCCAAAAAAAAAATTCTTTATTTCTAAGAATTGTATTGGCTAGTTGAGTTTTTCGAGGTTTTATATAAAACAAAGTAATATTGTTTCAAGTTCTTTAAATATTACATTGGTACTTTCATGAGAATTGCATTAAATCTGCAGATCGCTTTGGGTAGAATGGACATTTTAGCAAGGGTGATTCTTCCCAGCCATGATGGTATATTTTTCTACTTTTTAACATCTTATGCTATTTCTTTTCTTGGGGTTTTATGTTTGTATTTATAGAGATCCTTCACATACATTGTTAGATATATTACCAGGTATTCAATTTTCTTTGGAGCTACTGTGAATGACATTAGGTCTTTGATTTGATTCTTAGCCTATTATTGGTGTATTATGAAGGCTAATAATGTTTGGACATTGTCTATATCCAGACACTACTATATTTCTTGATTTCCTCTAATAGCTTTATAGTTGAGTCCCAGGGAACTTCCAGGTATAAGACCATGTCATCTGCAAAGAACACGATTTTACCTTCACTGTTCCCAGTTGAATATCCTTGATCTTCTCCTCTTGCCTGATTGTATTAGTTAGGACTACCAGCACTATATTGAATGGCAGTGGTGACAGTAGACATTCTTGTCTGGTTTCAGTTGTAAGTGGAAATGCCTTCAGTTTTACTCCATTCAATATGATATTGACTGTAGGTTAGTGGTAGATGGGCTCTATCAGTTTAGGAAATGTCTATCTATGCCTATTTTCTTAAGTGTTCTTGTCAAAAAAAAAAAGATGCCCGATTTTTTGAAATGCTTTTTCATCTATGTTGAACTAAACTTGCATCCCTGGGATTATCAAGCCTATCTGATTATGATGCATAATTTTTTAATGTGTAGTTGTATCCTGTTTGCTAAGATCTTACTGGATATTATTGTCTCAATATTCATTAGTAATATTGGACTATAGTTTTCTGTATTTGTTGGCTGCTATCCTAGTTTTGGAATCAAGGTGATATTTTCTTTGTAGAATGTGTCAGGAAGATTTCCTTTCTTCAGTATATTGTGTTTAGATTATTCAATATAGTTTGGTAGAGTTCTGGTATGAAACCATCTGGTCCAGGGCTTTTCTTTTCTTTTTTGGAAAATTTTGTATTTTTCATATAATGTCAGTGCCCGATGTAGATCTATTGAAAATTTCTGATCTTTCTGATTGAGTTTAGGAAGGTGGTGTGATTACAGTTTTGGTGTATTTCCTCTACAATTTCAGATTTATGGGCATACAGTGGTTTGTAGCAATTGTGGGGAATCTTCTGTATTTCTGTGGTATATATTATTTCCCCTTTTCTGTTTCTGACTGAAGTTATTATCTATCTTGAATTTCTGCTTCTGATAAATTTGGGCTGTCATTTATGAGCTTTATTACTCTTTTCAAATTACCACTTTTTTGTTTCCTCGATTCTGAAAAAACCTTTAATTTCTAATTTCATTTCATTCTTCTCTAACATTAGCCATATAAATATATATATATGTATATACACACACACATATATATATATAGGCTTGGTTTGTAATTGGATTGTTTTTCCGTTTTTCCTTTTCAAGTTGCTTGAGATGGCCCATTAGTTTGCTGACTTGCTGTCTTTTTGTTTTTTAGATGAAGATATCTCACACTATAAATTTCCCTCTTAGGATTGCCTTTGCAGTATCCCACAGGTTTTGATTGCTTACGGCTATCAATATTATTTTGTTCAAAAAATCTAATGACTTGCTTCTTAATCTCATTCTTAATGCAGCTGTCTTTCATCAAAAGGTTGTTTCACTTCAATGACTTTATGTGGTATGAGTATTTCTGTTGGTGTTGAGTTCTACTTTTATCCTGTGATGGTCTGAGAAGGTACATGGTATAATTTTCAATTTTTGTTTTAATTTTTTTGAGATTTTGTTTGTATCCTAATATATGATCAATTTTGGAGGATAATCCATGAACTGATGATGGAAAATATGTATTTAGTTTTATCCAATGTAAAGTTCAGTATTTTTAAATTAAGTCCACTTGTTCTAGGGTCATGTCATGTTTAAGTCTGTTACTTTTTGTTCAGTTTCTGCTTGATGGATCTGTTTAGTCCTGTCAGAGGGGTGTTGAAATCTCTGATTATGGAGCTAGAATATATTATATTGTTCAGATTATTTAGCATTCATCTTTTATACCTAGGAGCATTAGATTGAGTGGAGAGATGTTAACAATTGTAATCTCTTCATGTTGTATAGTTCCCTTCACCAGTATATAGAGTCCATTGTTGATTTTTGTTGTTTTTCTCTGTTTAAATCCAATTGTATCTGCAAATAAGATTGCAACCTCTGCTTTTTTCCTGACTTCCATTTGCCTGGATTATTGTTTCACATACCTTCCCCCCTGAGTCATATTTTATCCTTAGAGGTTATATGGATTTCTTGGAGACAGAAGATTTATACATTTATCTAGTCAGCCAGTCTGTCCCTCTGTAGTGGGAAATTCAAGCCATTCACATTTGTTGAGAGCATTGATAGGTAAGGTGGAGTTTTGTTTGTCTTGTTTTGAGGACATCTGTTGCTTTATTTTATCCCTTGTGTCACTGTGGAAGCTATGCTTTGTTCTCAAATTTCTGGGTGTTTATACATTGGTGATGGACCATTGTGCTGGTCAGTATGAAGAATGGGTCTGAGTATTTCTTGTAGGGTTGGTTAATTTGTGGAAAACTTTCTCAAAATTTTAATGACAGTAAAATATTTGATTTTTCCATTGCTTATGAAACTAAGTTTCAGAAGATACAGGATCCTGGGCTGAAAATTGTTTTGTTTAAAAACGTTAAGTGGATGTCCACCCTCTTCCAACTTTAAAAGTTTCACCTGAAAGGTATGATGGCATCCTGATATTATTCTTTTGTAGGTAGATGTTTCTTAACTCCTGGATGCTTACAGGAGTTTCTCTTTTATTTTGTTTTTGGCAATATTAATTACAATGTGCATTGGAGATGCTTTGTTTGGATTGAGCTGTGCTGGAATATTGAGACTATCTATTATCTTAATTCTGTGTCTATCTTAATGCTTGGGGAAATTTACACCATAACGTCTTGAAGTAGAGTTTTGGTGCTTTTAGTAACATCTCATCAGGAATCCCTATAATTTGGATGTTTGATCTTCTAGAGTAATCCTAAAACTCTCTCAGGGAATATAATGTTTTTTTATTTTTATTTTTTCCTCCTTTGACTGCCTCTTTGAGTGATCAAAACTCTTGTCTTCAATTTCTGAATTTTTTTCTTCTCCATGTTTTGCTCTATTACTGAGGGTTTGTACTGTGTTTTGAAGGTCCTTGAATGTTTCTTTCAATTATTTAAGCTCTGATATACCTTTCCTACTTATGGCCAGATATTTGGTGACTTTGTCTTTAATTTCACTATTGTCTTGAGATATCTTTTTGACTACTTTTTGGATTTCTTTTTTCATCCTCTCCTCATTTCCATTCATGTCTTTGCCATCTATATTCTCCATTCTATTTCTGACATTTAAAAGATTTCTCTATGGATGGTATTTTCTCCTTTATCCCCATGGCATTGTCTTGATGGAATAGATCTGGTCTGATTTTTCATGCTGTCAAGATTCTTCTACTTGTTCCTCCCCATGTGTATTTTCAGCTTATTTTCCATATTATGTATACTTTTTTTAGCTGAAATTTTAGGTTGTCCCTAAATATTTATTGGGCAGTAATCCAATTCGGGACCATTAGGCAGCACCCCAGAAGCCTATTTGAAAACTAAAACTGGTGTGTGAGAGCAGATATAGAGGCCCCAGGAAATAGAGATTACCACAACTTCACTAATGATCTAGAGCTTGTGTTTGTGACCCTTTCCCTGCAGCCTCACGAATCTCCTTTGTGGGGCTGCAGTGTGAGTATCTCTGAGAGTAAGCCTTACTCTCTCCATTTCAGTGGGTAGCACTGAGGGGCAGGCCACAGTATGTATCTTGACTAGAGGAAGGCTATAAAATAGTGAAAACTGCTTCTGTTATAGTGTCAGCTCATTCTCTACTCAGTTTAATGAAGCTACCATGTTTCACTGGAGTGCCTGCTGTAAAAGATTTGAACCACTATTGACCCTACTGGGATTGCTGGAGGAGAGGAATCCATGTAAAGAACACTGATTCTGGCCCTCATGGTGGTAACACCCTTGTGAAAACAAATTTAAATCAGCACAAACCTGTGGTCCCCCATGAGCACCAGCTGGGGGAGGGGAATCCATTCTGTTCCAGTGGTGCAAACACACTTTGTGAAAACAAGTTCAAAGAAGCTGCAGTCTTCTGCAGCCCCCCTTAAGTCCAGTTTGTAAACTTAATAAAATGCAGCCATCATCTGTGGCTTGGGAGGAAGATCTAGTTCCTGGACCTTCAGAGGGTAGGTTACCTGAGGCTAGGAATGTCTCTTTCTAAGTTGGCAGGAGGGGTGCTAGGAGACGCTAGGCACCAATACTGAGCAAGACCTCTCCAGAGGGCAAAGAAAAGGTCCCTGTTAGAATAAGGGAGAGCCAGGAAAATCCATGCCAAAGTTAGTGCTGCATAGCCACAATTGCCTCTTGCAACTGAGGATGGGTAGCACTGACTCAGTGGCCCACACATTATAGACGTCTCTCAGAGATCTTGTCAAACAACCTGACCTCTGCAAGGTGTATTCCAACAAACAACCAGAGAGTATGAAGGATGGGCTGTGCGGTCAGGATTGCAGAGGAAAATTTGTTCACTTTTGTACCATGCAGCATGGGAACCCACAGGTGAGAGAGAATTTCTTTAGAACAGGAGAAGAGGGACTTTCTGGCTCTCACAGAGATCCTTATTCCCTACTCATTCACACAAAACTCATGGCAGGTTCCTCCATTGGGGGCCGTCTCCCTTCTCCATTGGCAACAGGCACATTCTGTCTAGTTGCTCCTTACCTGATCTCTGTTCTCTTTCTTCATCTTTCTTGTCCTCCCAATTTGGCTCAGTGGGGATAATGTGTACCTTGGTTTTTTTCTCTTTGTGTTTCACTCCCCATTTTAAATTTCCTCAAGTTCACTTTAGTTTAACTTTTCTCCTTCTGTACAGGAGCTTTTAGTAAAAATTGCCTCTAGTTGTTCATCTTGCCCCCTCTTCTTATGTTGCAATTTTATTTGACAGTATTCAGCTCTAAATATTGTTGATCATGATTAAAAATTTCACTATAAATCAGTTATTTCTTCACTTCTAATATAATTCTGTGTGTTTATGTCCCCGTATAAATAAAAATACCTCTATTATATTTGTCACTAAATATGTTTTCTTTTATTGGTATATGGTCAAAAGTTGTTTGATTCTGTCCAGGTGAGTATTCATGAAAATTGTAATTTCAGCATCTTTTTATTGATGGATATATATATTACATTTGTGTGAGAGAGATATTTTTGTAATTTGAAGGGAAGTTTTAAAAAGTTTTATAAGTGTATCTTTAAGATATTATTTTTAATTATTGTAAAACAAATAATATAAGATTTACAATTGAATTATTCACATCAGTCATGTTAATTATATTGACAATGTTATGCAAAGTATGTCTATAATGTATGCATCTTGCAAGACTTAAGTTCAATTGAAGCAAATGAATATTTTGCCATTGCCTAATGCCTGACAAATATCATTCTTTTATTTTGTTTTCAAGAGTGTAATTACATCAGAAACATTATATAAGTATATATAAGCATAATCATACAGCATCTGTATATTTGTGACTTACATTTAAATATGCATAATGTCATCAAGGTATATATGTAGACTGCATATATTATAAGATTATCTGTTTCTGAAAAGCTGAAACATGAAGCATTATATTTATATTCCAAATTGTATTTATTGGTAAGGGCAGTTTGGATTACTTTCATCTCTTTTTTTTTGAATATTAGAATAATGAATGTGGGTTTATAAACACCTATTAGAAAATACATGCAAAAATTTATACCTATGTTTCTTCTGATTTATTGGTTTAGTTGCTGGCCTTTTTACCAGTATAAAACTACTTTGATTACCATAGCTTCTTAATGTTTTGAAATCAGAAAGTGTGGTATCTATAATATTGTTTCTCTTTCTAATGATTGTTGGGGTCTCTGTGGATTAGGATTCCATGGACTTTGGTGGGATGACTATTTCTATTTTTGAAAAAAAAAAGATTTAAAAGGTTGCATTTAATCAACAAATCATTTAGAGCAGTATGGGCATCTTCTCAGCATTAAATCTTCCAATGCTTGAACAAGAGATTGTTTCCATGTATTTGTGGATATTTTTTTGTTCCTCTGTCATTGATTTATACTTCTATTCCATTTTGCTCAGAAATGAAAGTGTATAAAATTTCAATTTTTAAACTTGCGTAAGACTTGTTTACTACAGAATAGGTGGTATTTCCAGGAAATTTTTTCATAAGCTATTAAGAAGATTGTATATTATGCTATTGTATGTCTCTATAACCCTGTTAGGCCTAATTGCTTTACAGTATTTTCAAATTCTACATTTTTATTAGTAATTTGACTGAATGTATTATTACTGAAATTAGAATGTTGAAGTAATTTATTATTATATAACTTTATTTCTTGCTGTATTTTTGTCAATGTCTTCCTTATATCTTTGTGATCTTTAATTGAAGCAAACAAAGTATATATTATGTATGTATGTGTATGTATAAATTACATATATATATAATTTATAGTTCCATTACACCCAGGACGTTTTTATTATTTAATGTCCTTTGCCTCTTATGACAGTATTTAAAGTATTTTTAAAAATATATAATATATACATATAAAAATTTGTATATATTTTGTATGTACATATTTTATATATACATATAATTTATAGTCCTGATTACATATATCCAGGACATTTTTATTATTTAATGTCCTTTGTCTCTTCTGACAGTATTTAAAGTATTTTTAAAAAATATAACATTTTTGACATACAATGTGAGGTGCCTAACATAACTATGACCTCTTCTGCTCTCATATTTCTAAGATCTTTTTGGACACTTTTTTTATCCTGCCAATTTTAGTATATTGATTTTAATGGATATAAAGTTGAGACTCTTGTACACCATATAGTTGGATTTTCAATAGTCCCTGTATTGAATGTATGTCTTGTAAGCGGAGCATCTATTGCATCAATTTTATATAACTTTTTATAAAGGAAGAACTTACTCTTTGCCTATGATTGTTTTCTACACTTGTCACAACTTTCCCTTTTTCTCTCTTGATATCCTTTTTGTCTCATTGACTTTTAGTGACATATGATATTTTCACATTTTCTTCTCTGTATCTCTATAAATATTCTTTATATTTATCATTTTTAATTTTTTTTTATTTTTACATGAACATGTGTTAATTAGGTTCCCACTTTTTGCCTTCACAGAATTTAAAAGGCTTAAAATTTAATAGCAATAACAATGTTTAAGATAAGGACTAGAAACAAAAACCATGTAAAGAATGAATGAAAATAAATACATTCAAAAAAGAAAACAGATGATTACTGCATTGGACTATTAAGTAATATTAATAATAATAATGTCAAGAAAGTAATGTCACATTGTCAAATAAGAGTATGTCTATTATAGAATGCTTTGACTCTGAGGCTCTGTATGAAGTCATCAGTTAACTTCTCATTTTTTTCAAAGTCTTAAAAAATAGACAACTAATATTATATAAATAAAAGTAAAAGAGAGTTTCCAAAAACAGATCATGCCAAATCTTATAGACAATAGAAAAAAATAAATTTTCAAAATCATTATACTTGATCTGCATATAACTGCTATTGAAATTGGAGAAAATATATTGTTATAAAGGGAAATTACAAACATATTTCACTTATAATTGAGGATGCAATACCCTAAACAACATATTGACAAGTTGAATTAAAAATTAATGTTGGGCAGTGCCTGTGGCTCAAAGGAGTAAGGTGCCAGCCCCATATGCTGGAGGGGGTAAGTTCAAACCCAGCCCTGGTCAAAAGCTGCAAAAAATAAAATAAAATAAAATAAAATAAAAATAATAATGTATAAGTAATGTACTTTGGTCAAAATTAAATCCAATTTATGTCAGAATTAGTCACTTTTCTTTCCTTTTTTTTGTTTTGTTTTCCTTCCCTCAGTCCCTCCCTCCTTCTCTCCTGTCTGAGCTCTCCTTCCCTCATATCCCACTGTGTCATTGTCATGAATTGTCCCCAAATCAAAGTTGAATACACAGGATTCATGCTTCTCCATTCCTGTGACATTTCACTAAGAATAATGTGTTCCACCTCCATTCAAGTTAGTACAAAACTGCAAAGTCTCCATTGTTTTTGATGGATGAGTAATATTCCATGGTATACATATATCATAGCTTACCAATCCATTCCTGGGTTGAAGGACATTTAGGCTATTTCCACATTTTAGCAATTATAAATTGGGCTGTGATAAACAGCCTAGTACAAGTGTCTTTATAATAAAAGTTTTTTTTTTTTTCATCTGGATAGATGCCCAATAATGAGATTGCAGGATCAAATGAGAGGTCTAGGTTGAGTTCTTTGAGGTTTATCCATACTTCCTTCCAAAAAGGAAGGAAGGAATCATGAGAATTTCCTAAAATCTTTTGGATTTACAACATATATTAACATGGTAAAACTTTGCATCAGTTCCATATACAATTTTATTGTCTTTCCAATTATATTGCACAATTAAAATGCTTTATGCACTATTATTATAATACCACAAGTTTTTTATTTGCATATTAAAACAGAAGTTACATATTTTTCATGGAAGACAGAAACCAGTCTTTTGAAAGGCCACAAAAGGCCACTTGTATAAAAATATGTGCCCCTAAAATCATTCAGTTTTAAAGGGGAATCCACTAGATGAGATTTTACTACTAACACCATTATTATATATTAGAGAGAAAGACAATTTTTGGTGGGAAATGTAACAAAATTTCTTTTGACTTCTATGTAATTTTTGGTATTGTGCACATTGGGTGTGCTATAAACTTTTAAACAGTTATAAGACTTCCAAAAAATCATGTTTGTCAACATAATTTCAAGTTTATACATCTGTGAAGGTGTTAATATTTTTGGTATTCTACTGTACTTTCTTGCTAATACATATATATATAAAGGTATACATATGTATAGCTATATATATATATATATATGAAGTTATACCAAGCACACTAGCATGAAAAACCTTAATACCTTCTTATCTATCTTAATACCTTAATAACTTTATATTTATATAAAGTTTTACCAAGCACACTAGCAAGAAAGTACAGTAGAATACCAAAAATCTTAATACCCTCACAGATGTATTAACTTGAAACTATGTTGACAAACATGATTTTTGGGAACTCTTATAACTATATATATATGTGTGTGTGTGTGTGCGCGCATGTGTGTATATATATATAAAATCACCTGAGATTCAAAAGTGAAATTAAATTGTTTTTATTTCTTTTAGAATTGTCTTCTCATTACACCCAGGACTTTTTGCCAGAGCATAGTAAAAAGGATTCATTCCAAAAAGTGATAATGACAAAACATGGAAACTGTAGCCTTGAAAATTTATGCCTAAGGAAAGACTGTGAACGAATGAGTGTGCATAAGAGGCAGAAAAAGTGTTATCATGGACTAGCCCAACGTTTATCAACCACATACAGGACAATCATTCAAGATAATAAATGTACAGAAGTCTTTAATAAACGTACAGATCTAAGTAGGCATAAGATAGGACATACTAGAAAGAAAATGTTCAAATGTAACAAATGTGACAAAGTCTTTAATGACAGGTCAAATCTTTCTGAACCTAAGAAAGTTAACACAGGACAGAAACACTATAAGTGTGAAAAATGTGGTAAAATTTTCAACCAGTGCTCTGTATTTAATGCACATAAAAGAATTCATACTGGAGAGAAACTACACAAATGTGAAGAATGTGGCCAAGCATTTAACTGGTGCTCACATCTTAGAAGACAGATGACAATTCATGTTGGAGAGAAACTCTACAAATGTAAAGAATGTTACAAAGCCTTTAGCCAGTGCTCAAAACTTACAAGACATAAGAGAATTCATACTGGAGAGAAACCGTACAAATGTGAAGAATGTGGCAAAGCCTTTAACCGGTACTCAAACTTTACTACCCATAAGAGAATTCATACTGAAGGGAAACCCTACAAATGTGAAGAATGTGGCAAAGACTTTAACTGGTGGTCGACTCTTACTGCCCATAAGATAATTCATACCGAAAAGAAACCGTACAAATGTGAAGAATGTGGCAAAGCCTTTAACCATTGCTCAAATCTTACAGCACATAAGAGAATCCATACTGGAGAGAAACCCTACAAATGTGAAGAATGTGGCAAAGCCTTTAACCATTGCTCAAATCTTAAAACACATAAGAGGATTCATACTGGAGAGAAACCCTACAAATGTGAACAATGTGGCAGAGCCTTTACCCAGCGCTCAGGTCTTACAAAACATAAGAGACTACAT